>JAFBJY010000529.1:0-66751 GCA_016801885.1 Toxotes chatareus | reverse complement strand
TGCAGCTGTGTTGTGTCTTCTTCTCTCCATCAGATTTCTGTGAACTCACCATCGACACAAACACAGTAAACAGAATGATCAAACTGTCTGACAACAACAGGAAGGTGACACGTGTGAAGGAGGATCAGTCATATCCTGATCATCCAGACAGATTTGACCAGTGTCCTCAGCTGCTGTGTAGTAATGGTCTGACTGGTCGCTGTTACTGGGAGGTCGAGTGGAAAGGAGATATTGATATATCAGTGAGTTACAGAGGAATCAGAAGGAGAGGAGGCAGAGAAAACTTTGTGTTTGGAGAGAACGATCAGTCCTGGAGTCTGAGCTGCTCTGATGGTGGTTACTCTTTTTGGCACAATGACAGAAAGACACTTGTCTCCTCCTCTTTATCATTTTCCTCTGTCTCTGACAGAGTAGCAGTGTATGTGGACTGTCCTGCTGGCTGTCTGTCCTTCTACAGAGTCTCCTCTGACTCACTGATCCATCTCTACACCTTCAACACCACATTCACTGAACCTCTGTATCCTGGGTTTGGGCTCCGGTTCGAGTGGTCTGGTACCTCAGTGTCTCTGTGTAGAGTGTAGCAGAGAGAGTCTCCTCCTGTTAGAGAAACTCTCTCACTGTTGAACAGATAGTTCAGTCTGTCCATGTCTGTCTCTTTCACTCACACACACCTTTTCAGATTCATATATTAAAGCAGTTTATTTGTTCAACTCTTCTAAATGATTCCTTGCAAAACTTCTTCCTCTTCCAGTCCTTTAAAGATGGAAGCTACGATTAATACAGGAGAATGTCGCTGTAGTGGAATTGATGATTTTAGTTCTCTTGTGTGTATTTTGGTGCCGCCTAGTGGTGGCTGTTAAAATTTTGTTCAGGAAGGAAATGACATAATCAGGAAGTATTTTCTTCTCAGTCTTCAGAGAGGAAGCAGTTCAGTGTGTGTCACCTGCATAATCCAGTCAACTTCCTTAATTCAGTAAACTTCCTTTTGAGATGTGATTTCGACCTTAATAAACTCCCTATCAAATTGTCTGCCTTCCATCAGCAGGTTTTACATTACTGGAAAATGATCTACAAGCATAACTTTAGTCCCCACAACACCCCAATATGGAATTGCAGATATATTTTACTTAAAAATAAATCCATTTTTATCAAATCATTGGCTAGAGAAAGGAATTTGGTCAGTGATGCACCTCTTGGATAATACCGGAAACATTATGCCTTTCGAGGTTTCTATGTACTAAATATAACCTGTGTGATAGAAGGCAGTATAATAACCTCATTAAAGCAATCCCACAATCTATCATTATGATAGCTTATAACTTGTTTCAAATTAATGTGAACCCTACACTTCCTTCACTCTTGATGAGTGGCCACAACATCACCAATCCTAAACTATCTAATATCACAATCCGACAAACCTTTGTTAAAGAGCTGTACCTATTTTCATCAGGTTTCCCATTGCACCAAAAGTGAAGGAAGTTCACTTTAAAATTCTTAATGGAGTATACCCCTCTTCTGAGTTTTTAAGAATTCGCTTTAATTTAGACCACAACAACTGCTGCTTTTGTGATGAGGATATAGAAACAACTGAACATTTATTTTATAATTGTAAATTTGCTAGTGCCTTCTGGGAAGATTTGTATGATTGGCAGTTCCCTAAATTACCCTGTTTCCCTACTCTAAAAAAAAGAAAATATTTTATATGGTATATCTGTAAAAGAACCGTCCCATGATCTAGCTATTAATGCATTTATCATTCTCGGTAAATTTTTATTCATAAAATAAATATTTGAAATCAAGCCCAATTTTTATGTCTTTCATAAAGAGCTACGTCAATATTTGAAATCATTAAAATGTATGGAGAAGAAGAATGCAGTGAAACTATGTGAATGAGTAGAGGAGCTCAACCCTAATGAACGCAGGTGATTTCGACATGCATGAATTCCCGCGATAGTTCCAGCGATATTCACTCTGTCGCAGAGTGATGCTGAAAAATTAGTCCATGCTTTTGTTACTTCTAGGCTGGACTACTGTAATTCCCTATTATCAGGATGTCCAGTTAACTCTCTAAAAAGCATCCAGCTGATCCAAAATGCTGCAGCGAGAGTACTGACTGGAATTAGCAAGAGAGATCACATTACTCCTGTACTAACTTCTCTTCATTGGCTTCCTGTAAAATCCAGAATTGATTTTAAAATCCTTCTCCTTACATATAAGGTCCTCAATGGCCAGGCTCCTTCATATCTCAAAGAGCTGATAGTACCATATCATCCTAACAGATTGCTTCGTTCCCAGAATGCAGGTTTGCTTATGGTTCCCAAAATCTCTAAAAGTAGAATGGGAGGCCGAGCCTTTAGCTATCAGGCCCCTCTCCTATGGAACCAACTGCCAGTTTGGGTTCGGGAAGCAGACACCCTCTCTAATTTTAAAACGAAGCTTAAAACCTTCTTGTTTGATAAAGCTTATAATTAGTTGTAGTTACAGTCCTAGTTATTTATTAAACTTATAGTTAGTCACAATTATCTCTATAGACACTGTTACAGTTAAGGATATAGCCCTTAGTAGGGCTGGCTCAGGCAACTGAATCATCCCCTAGTTATGCTGCTATAGGCCTAGGCTGCTGGGGGACATCCCATGATGTACTGCACACTTCTTCTTCTTTCTCTTTCTCTCCTCAGACCCACTCTCAAATTTATTAGCCTTTATTACATGTCATTAACTCTGTGTCCTCTCTGTCCCGTAGTCCTGTGCTTGTTTCTCTCTGGTCTCTCTTTCTCTGTACCTTTCTGCAGGTACCTCTGGCTCCGGAGCTGCTTGTCCTATGGTCCTGGCTCCACCCACCTGCTGCTGTTTATTGTTTACAATGATCGATTTCTAACATGTTTAATGTTCCACTCTGCTACAGATAAATATTTGATTAATATTCTTTGCAAACTGTA
The DNA here is from genome assembly GCA_016801885.1 of Toxotes chatareus. Lineage (NCBI taxonomy): Eukaryota > Metazoa > Chordata > Actinopteri > Toxotidae > Toxotes > Toxotes chatareus. Next base: position 63,812 of record JAFBJY010000529.1, on the reverse strand, counting down.
ATGTAAATAATTACCAGTCATGACAGCTTTTTTGCCTCCATGCTCTGTTTCATAATTCTAATCTGCTGAGCACACATTATCCAATAACTGTTCACTAACTGTAATGTAAATACTGACCCACATTGTCTGTATTATGCTGCATGTCTTTCTCCCCCTCTCCTCCATTCCTAGCTGTCCTATCTTCCTCCTTTTCCTCCTTTCACCCAGCCCGGCCATCAGCAGGAGGGTCCCCCATCTGAGCCAGGTTCTGCTCAAGGTTTCTTCCTGTTAAAGGGGTTTTTTCCTTGCCACTGTCGCCTTAAGTGCTTGCTCTGGGGTCAGGCTCTGGGTCTCTGTAAAGCGCTTTGAGACAATTTTGATTGTGGAAGGCGCTATATAAATAAAATTGAATTGAATTGAATTGAATTGAACCTCTCAACTGGAAGAGTCTCTGTTTGTCTGCTGGAGAAAGCAGTGCAGTGGATTAGACTGTGCTGTGCAGCAGAGTGTGTTTCTGTGACACACTGTTGTAGTAAAGACTGAGTTCGCAGATATCGATGTTCAGGGCTCTTGTTTTCATTGTCACACTGAAATATTTCTTCAGGATGTTGTAATCTCTGGTTATTAGTCAGTCACTTAGTTTTATAGCCAGTTTATCACTCTTCAGTTTAAATGCTTCTTTTGGTGACAGTTGAATGTAATTTGATTTTATTCAACATCAATAACCTCAAATGTCATTTTCCAATCTGTTCCAGTGTTTTTGTTTCCAGCAGCATCAGTGTGGTTGTATTGTTTTCACCTTGTGAGTCTTTGTGTGTATGTGTGTGTCATGATGGGAAAAAGTAGTCCTGGAAACACCCACTGCAGCAGGATCTACCACAGTCTGTCTGTCTGTCTGTGTCTGTCTGTGTGTGGACAGACTTTGTCAACACAATAGTGTCACAACCGTCCAAGATACAGTCACAGAATGTTACAGGTGTGTAGCTGAGATCCAAACGAAGGCCGAGTTGGAAGATGGGTGTGGTCCAACAAGGGCATCAGAAGTCCTGGTTAGTTCTGTAATATTGAAGTCATGAGCGAGTACTCATGGGTCTGAATACAGCGATAGGTGTCGTGGCTTCTGTGATCCTATGGAAGATGGTCTCTAGTTTGTTTAGAAAGTGACTGAGGATTGATTTTTTTGTGAAGTAGATTTTTGCACTTTGATAGATAAAATTTCAGTGAGGCCTTTGATGAGAGCTCTGTTTGTGCAGATTGTGCATATTTATATCTTAAACCACTGGATTTCTAACACTTTAACACTAACAGTTTGTGAAGATGATCAGCATTCAACAGTCTGCAATTCTCTTCCAGTGTTTTCAAATGGGAAGCAGGTGTATTCAGTTCATTCTTCATTCTCTCTTTTTTTTATCCCTTTTAAACAGTAAAGGAAAATAAGAGCAATTAAGTTTAGTTTCTTCTTGTTTTTTAAGTGTGATTTTGCCTGTTCATGAGCCAAATGGATTTTGTTTTTAGACTCGGTGTTAGGAAGATTTAATGGCTTTAATTTGAACTTCAGTGATGTGACTTGTTGCTGTAAACTGCAAAGACACACCTGATAATTCTCTGTTTGTCTGACCCTTGATGTGTAAGCTGCAGAAAATGAAGTGTTTAAATTCAGATTGTGACATTAATCTGTTTCTCTTCTCCACATTAATGTTCATATGTGTGTAGGACCCAGCAAACAACAGCAAACCTCATCCAGACATATTTTATTGTGTACTCTACCATCCAGCATCTTTATTTGACTCTTTTTTATCATGTCCAGAGTTTCATTGGCTTTGATCTGAAACTCTGCTGTTTCTGAACAATGAAGATTATATTAGAGGGGATTGTAGAGCGTCAGTGAAAACTTTCTTAAACCTGTGTGAAAATTCACTTCAAATTAGTTTCAGTTTTTATTCATTTATTTTAATCTTATTTTTATTTCATCTTATCTTTTTTTTTAACTGCAAAAAAGAGCACATTGATCATTCCTCAGTCCAGTACTGAAGCTTACACTGATGCTACATTAAATTCATACACCTCAGACTGTGGATGGACTTTTACACATTAGTAATCAAGTCAATATAAAAATATGAAAACTGGCAGGTTGGCATAACTAAGCAAACTAATTACAGACCTAGGAAAACAATAGATCTTAGTTTTTTGATCAATACAGTAATGTGCTCTTTCCTCACACTCTGGTTTTCCTGTGACTTTAAAGTAAAGATTATTTTCTGTGTTCACCTCTTTATTGAAAGTGAGGAGTGATATTCACTATCTCTGCAGTGTTTCCATCTGTGTTCATGTTGGCTGTTTGAGGGTTAAGACTTGGTTTCAGGGTTAGGGTAAGGGCTAGGGAAGGCATTATGTCAGCAAGTGTCCCCAAAGACATAAGTACCAGTGTGTGTGAGTGTGTGTGTTTGTCCTTTGATGCCTTTGATGTATCAACATTCTACAGCCTGATGTCACAGGCTGCAGTAAGTGGACACACAGCCAGAGACAAGTTCAGAAGTCAAACAGGAGCAGAAACAGTTGGACTGGACAGGACTTGCTCATGATTTAGGAAGAAAGAAGCACTCAGATATTTCTGCACAATTATTGACAAGGAAGGGAGGAGCTACTGCTGTTACAAGGACAAGAGGAAACTACAGGAAAGTCCAGATCACCTCCAAGGTTTTCAGTAAGTCAGTACATGTTAGTAGTTCATGTCAGTGTTTAGTTTAGTTCATTTTGTGAAATGTTTTGTTCAGATGATTTGTTTGTTAACTTGATGTGATATTTAATCACACAAGATCAAGATGTTCAGCCCAAAAGTTTTTGGCACACACACAATGATGGATATTAGCATAAAATAACACTATGTATACATAATCCTCAATGTTTGCTGCAGGGACAGGATTTGTATCCATTTGCACTCAGAGTGGACATGAAGCAACTCATGGATCCACAAAGCAACTTTTACATATTTATTTATTTTATTTATACATTTTATTGATTGATAAATGAGGTGGATATGATTACAGACTTAAATTGTCTGAGGCTGGAGATAATGTTTGTCTTCACAACACTGTAGACTTATTTAAATAGAAATGATTTGTGGCTGAGACAGAATGAAATGTCCTGTAACACTTTATAAACATACATCAAAGAAGAAGGAAGGACGGTTTGTGCTTTTACCTTCAGGCAGACAAAAGTTTAGGTCGACTCTTTTCTCTCTTTCAGTTTTTCTCTGTGTATTTCTCTCTCTCTTTCACTACGCATGCTCTTTGATTGTCTCTCCATTTCTCCTTAAATGTGGAAGTAAATGAAATGATTAGGACAGAGCCTGTTGCTGGTCACAGACCAATAACACCTGTAGATGGAGGAAACCATTTCCCTGCAGCAGATCAATTTCTCTTGAAACAGGCAGAAAATGAGGAAAGACAGAAAACAGCATTTCCTTTCTCTTTCTGTGAGACTTGAAATACCAGGTGATCATTTCATTTTCAGCTCAATACAAACTGCAAACATTTACCAGGAAGGGAGCAACTTTGAGGAGGAACTCAAGGAAAATCAAGAAAGAGAAAGAAACATTCCCACAGAAAACAGCAGAACTGAGAATGTCTGATAATCCATCAGTCTGTAATGATGAAATGTGTCCTCACACTGTTAAGACTGTACCTGGACCTGAACCCAAACGCATACGACTCTAAGACAAAGTATCAAATAAACAATAATTTATTACCAAGTACAACTGAAAATCACTCAGAGAGGCAACAAGATAATGGGAGAATTTCAAAGTACAACTTAAAATCACTCAAAGAGGCAACAAGATAATGTGAGAACAAAAATTCACTCTTTCGAGGACAAAAGGCACAATGGCTAAACAAAGTAACAAAGGAAATACTAGCAATGAAAACAATGGTTCTAACAAAGAGAGGTAACAACAAAATACAAAACCTGGCTTGACAAGAGAATGGTAATAAGGACAAAGAACGCTGGCTCGCTGACAAAAGACAAGACGAACTGGCACAGGACAAAGGGAGACGCAGACTATATATAGACACCAGGTAAGGGGAAACAGGTGGAAACAATCAGGGCGGGGAAAACAATCACACAGGCGGGAAACAAGAGGAAGGGTAAGCCACCTGAAACAAAAGGAGAACACATTTCAAAATAATAGCAAAACCCACGAGACAACATAAACACAGGACAAAACAAAACAATACATTATTTCCTGACTATGACACACACAAAGATGAAGTACATGAAGGATGGACAGTATTTCAGAAATCATGGATCTCCAAGATCTGAGAACCTCTGCTGCGCTCTTACTCCTAACAATCACCATCAAAGCCATAAAGACAAGATGTTCCAAAGGTAAAAAGTGAAGCATGAAAACAAAACCTGAGCAGCTCATTAGTTACACTTCACTGACACTGGAGATCCTGCATCAGAGCATGGAGCATCTCTAAGTGAAGAGAACAGACTGTCCATACAGAAACAGATACATGTATTAAACCAATATATTCTAAGACACGTTCAGATGGACTGAAGTGGTCCAACATTCTCCAGATGTGCCGACAGATGTGTTGCTGATGAGCTGACAGATGTTTCTTTGATAAACATCATTGCATCCTGAACATATTTGGTGTTGTACAAACTGAATGACCAAACCTGGAATTTCCATCTTAATGTGTAAAGTCTGCTCGTTAGCTCAGTAGAACTGAAGGTGTTTTAGAAAAGTGGAAATAAGATGCAGTTCTGCAGCTAAACAGAGGTTTAGCAAAGATCATAGTCTGGTTTAATACAGAAAGAGTTCACAGTGACTTCAGACACAGCAGCTGTCTGACTACATTACAAGGTGAATGGAAATGATAACAGAAGCCCAGAAGTGTGAACTCTGGGAACAAACAAAGATCCTGGAGCCACTTTAACACTCAAATCAACACATAAGGTTAAAGTAACAAAAAAACAGAATAAATGGCTCATGAATTCTAAATGTTCCTTCACATTAATCAGTCACACATTTTCAATCTTCTCAGCTCAACATCCAGTGAACAGCAGATGTGTGGTGCCTTCTGTTTATGAACTAGAGTACAACTATGACACGTGCTCATGTTCACACACACAGTTTCAAAGGTTATATATGTAACCACTGTTCATACACACATTAGATGTGAGCTGCAGATAGATGGAGCCATACTTCAGATTTACATCTGTCTGTGGACAGCACCATGGACAGAGACAGTGCAGCACCAGGGCACAGACATGGTTCGACTCTGATGGTTTCACTAAAGACACTGTTTTAATCACATGAGTGAAACCACAAGAACAAAGTGGTTGTATCTCCAAACACAGCTGATATTTTGGTTCATGTATGTGCAGCAGAAAAAGGTAGGTATCAGCAGTAGGTAAAGGTAGGTATCAGCAGAAGAAGGTATTAAAAGAAATATAACAGCTGTGATGTGGCTGAAAATGATCAGTAAACAGTGATATGAGGCTGATATCTGAAAGTCCAAACTGGAACAGAGGAGTGAAAGTAAACCCCAGATCACAGAGGTTCAGGTAGAAGCTGCAAAAGTCTTGAGAGCTGAAAACAGAGAGAATTAAGAATAGAGCTTTCTCTCTAGTCTACAGCACAGACACACAGGAGTGTAGCTGCTGCAGACACAGCTAAAGGCAGGAGAATGTCATAGGTTGGCAATGGTCAGCTCTGCTACCAAGCAGGACCAACACAGTGCAATTTGGCACAGCTACCCTGCTAACTCCTGTGAGGCTGTAATGGAAATGCATGCCATCACAGCTTATGTGCTAATGGAAAAACCCCAATTCCAAAATTCATCAGCATTGTTCAACAACATCACGTGGGAATCTTCAAATGTTTGTCTTTTAGTACAGAATTTCCTCTCTGTGTTTCCATCTCTCCACCACAGCTTTGCAAGGAAACATTAGGTGTAGAAACACAAAGAGGGGAATTTTGGACTAAAAATACCTGGAAGATAGAAACTTGATCTACTCAGATTGTTGAAGCCTCATGTTTGCTTCTTTTCAACTCTGGAAATCAACTTTTCCACAGGACAGGGACTGTGGATTTTATGCTCCATCATTTCCATTAGAATTTCTTTAGAAAGGATCTTGTTGCAGACAGTACAGACTTCCTAGAAATCCTTTGCTTTAACACAAACTACAGAGCATCACACCAAAACAAAGTTAAGAAGATGAGCAACCATGAGAATATCTCACAGTCATGATCAGCATTAAAAATACTCAATATTGTGTCTAAATCATGAGCAAGTCCTGTCCAGTCCAACTGTTTCTGCTCCTGTTTGACTTCTGAACTTGTCTCTGGCTGTGTGTCCACTTACTGCAGCCTGTGACATCAGACTGTAGAATGTTGATACATCAAAGGCATCAAAGGACAAACACACTCTCTCTCTCTCTCTCTCTCTCTCTCTCACACACACACACACACTCATTCTTGTGTTGCCATAATGCATTCCCTTGCCCTTAACCTAACCTTAACCATCATAACTTAAAGCCTAACACAAACCAAAACATAACCCATACTAATGATATTCAATCTTCTCAAAAATACCAAATGAATTACAACAATAAGCACTCAGGACCATTCAGCTGGGTTGGTGAATTCAGCACCAAGGACAGCAGCAGCTGAACTGTACACAACTACATGTACTAACACACAGCAAATTCACAAAGTACTAAAATCTGGAGTCAGGCAAAAAAGTGTGAAAGAGTTACATTTCTGGAGTTTATTTTATAACTCTGACTACAGTTTGTGTTAAGGTGTACACCCAGGCCGAGCTGAATTTTGGAGTTTATTCCCTGGTGTTCAGGATCTGGTTTTAACTCTGTCCCTGGAGTTCACGACGCATTTTATCGCGGCATGAGCAGCACAAGGAACGTCGTCACAAGGCTGGTAAGAGCATGATTTTTATCAAAAAGTACTTTAAATGCGTGATATTTTGTCATTGTTCTCACTTTATCTACTTACATAGTACCGCTAATGACTGCGAACTTGATGTTGAACGTAACCCCATTGCTTTTATTCCATTATTTAGAGCAAGTAGCTCCCGCAGCATTAGTTAGCTAACTGTCCTTAGCTGCCATTGTGGAGCTGTTAGCTTTCACTCAAACGTTAATGTCGGCCATACTGTCTGTGGCGTGTGATGTGTCTGTATGACGGTAATGACAAACTGTTTGATAAGCTTCACAAATTAATGACGACGCGCATCTTGAAGGTAATTAATACTGTTTTGGAAATAACCATCCAACAATACAACCGCATGTCTTTGTTTTAAGAGAATAATTTCCAGCTCAACGGCGCAGACGCAGCTGAAAAGTCAGTTTTGGCTAGCATGCTAACAGTTGAGCTTATAAACTGTAGCCTTGCTGTTTTGAACAGCGGTGAGAAACGTGTATTTTAACAGTGTGTAGTTGGGATAAACTTTAACTTGAACATGTTATTCTCAGACATATGACATTTTCTTCCTTTATGTCAAACCAACATGTTGATCAAAGTACAACATGGAGGGAAGAAGAAGGACATTAAACTGGAAGAGGCTTTCTTCTCAGATTTTCTCAGTGCAGGTCAGTCAGATGTTTAGTATTAAATGAATAAAGATGTAAACATGTTGTAACGTGGAGTTGTTATGGTATAGTCCAGCAGAAGTTTCTTATCCCAGAGACTACAACACTGAAAGTCACAGATCAACAGGGAGCAGAGGTGGATGAGGATGTTTCAAAGATCTGTGTTTTTCATCTACAGTGATGATGGTAGGACATTTAAAAATTCATATTTTGCTGCACTTATATTTTGAGAGATTTGTATCTTGACACAGACAAAAATATGTGATTGTGAGAAGTGGATGATAAGAATTCCAAAGTACAGTATTTCATCAGTTCATATTAAGCTGTATGTGTTGTCTGCATTTCAGACCTCCCATCTACTGAAGCATCTATGAACCTGGCTGATCGTTCAGACCTGACAGAATATGTGACCCTCACTACTTGTGGTAAGCAGAGTTATAGGTAATGGTAATGTTTTGTCTTGAGACAGGTAATATCCAGCCAGGTCTGTGATATAGTTTTAATGTGCTGGACTTTAGATTTTATTTGCCTTATACTTGTGTGTGTGTGATCTTCAGATCTAAGTGTCCTGCAGCAAGGGTGTGAAGGCTCCTCCTCTCCAAGTCTGACAGATACACTGTCAGTCTCAAGCACTTTAAGCAGAGACACAAGTGATTCTGGATGCCAGCCTTTGATGGACAGTGTGCTTGCAAAAAATTCAATTGTTTTCCAACTTGTATACAACTAGATTTTAATCATTATTTGAAATAATTCCTAAAAAATGCAAGTAATATGTATGTAATAGGTATTAGATGAATGTATTTGCTTACAACATAGATCTAAGTGTAGTTGTAAATGTGTTTATAATGTTTTCTTTTTGAGAATGTGGAGCAAATTCTTACTTCAAGACCAGCAGAGATGACTGTGATTAAAGAGTATGAAGAGACTGGAAGTTGAAAAGATTCCACCACACAGTTACTGGTTAATATTATTGACACTCACATGCATAAAGTCACAGATACTATTACACTCTGATCTTAATGACTCCTGGAGCTCCAGGTTCTCCTGTTGTTGGTCTGTGTCTGTGACTCCACCAACAGTGGACTGACACTGGACCTCTAGCCGATTGTGTGAAACCCTGTGGGAGAAAACCCACAAGAAAAAGAAAAGGACAAAAGAAAAGTCCACAAAGCAAGGACCAAATCTCAATCCTGTAACCTTAGTCCTGTGAGAAATAATGCTCCATCTTTAAGGAATTGGAGCCCTGCCTCAATGCCAAAGTTGCCACACGCAACTGGCCTAAGTGTAAGGCCCTTTGAGTGATTAGATCATTTCACAGAAATAGACTGAAAAAGAAATGAATCCTGTATTTGATTGACTTTGTGAATTTTTTCTCAGCAGAAGACTTGAATACTTAGAAGTTTTTGGAAGAAAACGATTTAGAGAATGAAGAGTAAAAGAGTAAGGTGTGGGGACTCGGCCAGACTTGGACTCAGCTTCAACTGGCCCTTGGCGGGTCCACAGCCTGGCCAGAAAAATCCACATCAATCCCCCTCTTCAGGTCAGCTCTAGTGGCGCTGTACCATGCCCTATCACCTGACCTGAAGGTGGAGTCAGGGACTCTGAGGAGTGACCAGATGTGGGTGTTCATCCAGGCTTTCTGATTGGAGAAGTCCTGGATGAGTCTTTTTGTTGTCACATGTTCCACAGAGAACCTGATGTAGTTCAGTACAGCTTCTGTGTGTTCAGCCAGGTCCTCGTGTTTGAAGAGCTCCCACTCTGTCTGTGAGAAGCAGTGTTGGAGCTGAGTGAGTTCATCCTCAGGCCAGCTCCAACACTGCTTCTCACAGACAGAGTGGGAGCTGCATGAACTCATCTTCAGGGGATTCCTCACCTGTTCAAGATACAGAAGAAGAAAATGGGACCTTTCTGTACCTGGAAACAAAAACGAATGAAGAGGTTATTAGTACATGACACTGCAGCCAGCTGATGTCTATCTATCTATCTATCTTATCTGTCTATCTGTCTATCTATCTATCTATCTATCTATCTATCTATCTATCTACCTATCTGACACATCAGCCTTATCTACCATCAGATATGGACAGACGCAGCAGAGCACTGGTTCAGCTATCAAATGTTCTAACATGTCGCCTCTCTCTCCTCTCCATCTGTTGACACTTTCCTACCAGCAGCCAGTAGGAACGTGGTTAATATACTGAGCATCCCCACATCCATGTGATGCTGAATCAGGCTGGTGTGTGATGGTGTATCTGAGAAGAGAGACAGGAGAGAATTAAACAGCTTCACTGGATCTTTCCTCTGAGTGTGTGATAGATAATCTGACTGACTGTCTACGAGGTTTAGATGCTCAGAATAGTTGAGTCTCCCTGTTTAGGTGAAGATAAGACTCCAACGAGCTGAACAGGTTCAACTGTCTGTGGAAACTTCAGAGAAAAAAGTGAGCACAGTGATGGATGAAAAAACAGAACTGCTGCTAAAGCTGCTGAAATACTGAAATATCACTACAGTCATTAGACCAACTGTTTCCACTTACAGTTACCACTTGCATTGTTTATTCATCTGACAGCTAAATGAATGTGTGTTCCACTGGTTTCAGGCTCCAGAGCTCAGGAGATGTGAAGGTTTGGGTTGTAAATCACTCACATTAATTCAGACTGTGAGACTCAGAAACTGACATAATCAGAGCACTTTAAATCTGTGCACTCCTGACCTCTAGTGGCTGGAGTCAGTGTGACATGCTCTCACATAACACACCTAATGCACGTTTGAATTTATTCATCACTTAATAAATGTACATTAGAATTTTAAACATTAATTTAAAGGAAAATGAAGAAAAAGAAAAATTCTTTAGATAAAGTAAAAATTAGGTCAGAAAAGAATAAAAAATCATCCCAAAAAAAAGCATTGTACTTTTGATTAGTATTTTCTGTTGTGTATGTTCTGTCATTATACTGACATATGAACTACCTTTTACCTCTGTCATGGAAGTCAGTTTGGTCTCAATCGACAGAATTATTACATTTAGAAATGTTTTCAATGGTTGAAATACTTTTCTAAATGCTTTGGGACTTATACAGGTTTTGTGCATCTTAGTACATAAGTCCCAAAGTATTTAGCAAAGTATTTTAACCAGCTAAATGCTAATTCATTTTTTCTTTTTTTTTGACTTTAGAAGAAAATCAAAGTTTGAAGGAAGGACTTGGAAAAAGAGTCAGGGTAAATACTTACCATGACTTTTTTTATTAAGCGTTATTAAATACAATTAAGAGTTCAAATGTATCTTACACACTAAACAGACTAGAAACTTATCTAAACAGTAAAAAGAGTAAAAAGTCATAACTTACTACTACATCTATGTACTAACATGCAATAAACATATACACTTTTTTTTTTAGGAAAGTGTAGAAGAAAATGAAAGTTTGAAAGAAGGAGTTGGAAAAAAAACATTACTTTTAAATACTAAAAGAGAGAAACTCCAGTGCATCAAAAGCAGAGGGACGGTGAGCACCAGGCTGGGGGACGGGCCAGAGGGACAAGTGCATGACGTCATCCTGCTGAACGTGGACCACAGGCTGTGGGAGGACTCTGGGCTGGATCATTTTACAGAGACAGAGAGTGGAGGAGAAGGAAGGTCAGACTGGATCAGCTACACCCTTTAGACTGCTGCAGCAAAGTGGGACAAATGAGTGTGGTGACCACTGAGCCAGGATAAAATGCTTCTGACCAACACAAAGACAGGAGGCAGGTGAAAACCAACACTTGTCTATACATTTAGAGCACTGACGTCCTGCGGGACACTGTCTGGTATGGTCTGTGGAGCAGAGGTGGAGGGCTGGGTGCTGGGGCTCTGGTCCAACAGGACAGCAGGAGTCTCATGGCGTCTTCTTGCTGAGGGCTCTGGAGCTGGTCTCCTGCTCCCTTGGTCTCCTCCTGCATACAGCAGCCTGTTACAGAGATGGACACAGAGAGAAAGTCAAGGTCCAGGTCAAACTAGTTCACTTAAAGTCCTCTCAGACTGCTGCTGTAACATCTGTGGATTCAACACGAAGCTCTGAGGAAACAGAGCAGAGGTGCTGTTACACACAGCAAACGCCACATATTTAACAAGTGTGGATGCTGCTCAGGACGACAGATGAGACCGAGTGTGGTTTACAACCTCGGCCAAACAATGAGCTGCTACAGCCCACTCCACAAAGCCCCCATTTACAGCAACAGCCAAGGAAATCACACACGTAACACTCCAGCACACACCTCCACTCCACACTTCCACCATCCACAGCTCTCATCAACATACAACCACTCCCACTGGTCTCTGAACAGCAGCCACACATCAAACTTACTGTTCACTTAGCATAAAGCACCGACCGAGGCCCAACCAAACGCACGCTCAGCACAACCGTTCAGCGTCAGGAGGACAAACAATCAGTGGGACGGCTGTCTGCAGGACAACCAGAGAAACTGAAGACAGGTGTTTCTGCTGCTCCCAGCAGAGGGACAGAGGCCCACATCAGGACTTTACAGGCAAAACCACATCTCAGCAACTTGGGGATATGATGTGACTGGCAGCCATGGCAACACTGGACAGGACCAAGTTAAACTGACAGGATGTCAGTCCTGGAGGTGGGAGGCATCGCCAGTCTGTAACGTTTTACTATCTAATATCTCCACTGACTCCCTTCAAACTAAATGCAAATAAACTCTTTCATGTATAGTAATAAAGGAAAATCTATTTTTCCATCAATCCCTCACAGTTCAGCTTCAGTAGTGACCATTTGTTCAGAATTAAAATCAAACTAGAAACAAATTTAAAATCAAAAGGAAAATAATGTGCACCAGCAAAACAAGTCCATTGTCTACACAACGTCTTTGTCTTTTCTTGAGGGTCATAACTGTGTGATTGTATTAGTGTAGAACTTGATGGGTTGATGATTAATAATTATTTTGTATTTTTCAACTAATCATAAAACTATTTACAGTTTTATGCCACATGTGCTCGTGAGTGTTGGTTTCCCTTCAATCTTACATGAACATTTTATATGTAACCAGTGGAATCACTGAGGTTAATGACAATTATGCTCATTTAAAAACATTAGGTATTAAAGCACTAAATCAAACTAAAGATAATCTTCAAAATCTGATTATTTCAAATCAGCACAAGCTCATAACAAATCTAACAGGATCCATATTTTTGCCCAGACAGTAAAAGAAAGGAGTCTCACCCTGTTGGTGCCGGTGCTCATCTGGCTCCTGGTGGACTCTCTCCTCCAGTAGCTGTGGTCACAGAGGTGAGAAGGCAGATCACACATCTGGAAGCATTAACACAGAGTTTAGGATGGAGCTCTGCTTAACTCATATTTTTGACTCAACACTCAATAAATGTGTTTCTCCTTCAACCTGCTGAGCTCACTGATGTTTCCTTCATTAGAAAAACATTTTTCTACTCTGTGTGGAAATGTCCCTTTTTTTCTCTTTCCTTTCCTAATTTATCTGCTTATTTCTTTATTCATTGCTGTAATGTCACATTAAAACTTGACAGTACAGAAACAACAACAACATAAAAAGTCATCACTTATACACTGGCCAATAAAATAATGAATGTGGCTTCATCTACAGAAAAATGTCCGGCTCAAAGTGGAAACTACTGTATCTTTAAAAGCAGCAATTTACTGAAGGTGGAGGATGAATGCAAACCTGTGCAATATGCAAGATCTGATTTTTCCCTAAGAAGCTTAAACAAGCTAACACTGAATGTGTTTGCTTTAAAAGCAGGTTGACAGCTGGGCAGGGTTACTTCTGTCTGAAGGTTACATTTAATTCAATAAAAGAAATGAATATTATGCTTTGATTATGGTTGAATGATTTTTTGCACTAAAACATGAAGGAAAGAAAAAAGTGGTGTGGAACTTTGTGTAAAGAAAACAATGGATTTGACTTTGTTCAATAAAATGATGCTGAGCTTCTGTAACACAACAGATTGTGGAGGATACTTTTGTTCCATTACTCTGTGTGAATTTACAGCAACCATAGCAGCTCATGCAGAGGCACATTAAAGGCTTTACCATGCACAGTGACTGTAACCCTGACTAAAAAACTAAATACCTGAGGCTGTGATGTTCCTGGTAAGTTTATCCTGCGAAGAAGATCAAGGGAGATCATGGCTGGATAAAGTCACTCTGGGCAGTGGGGGCAAAAATGATGTGTGGCCCCACCTGAGTCCTCTTTACCTCACTCTATATGTCCTACACCAACTAGTGATCTTATGATGGAAAACTACAAAGCCTCAGGTTTGATGTGTGTTAGTTTAAGATCATTACAAAAAAGAGAGAGATGATAGAGAGACTCTCTCTCATCATTTCATTTGATATTTATAAAACTGAGACACACATTTCAAAACAAGGGGGTTTCAGGGTCTGAGGACCTATAGGACAGCCTGCTTGGCCTGGTTGGCAGTTCAGCCTTGAAAGTTTCCAGCTTGTCTCTTTTTCTTGTACTATATGGACACAAGGCTCATTTTTTAACACAGCATAGTCCAAATTTTTTATTTGTCACCTTTCTGTTCAGGGCTAGTTCAGGTTTCCCTCCCCCTTCCTTTTGTATCCTGTATGTCCCCTGCCTTGTGTGTATTGTTTGTCCTCGTTTGTCTGTTTGGTCGGTGGTGGTGTGTGTGTGTGTGTGTGTGGCTCTCTTGCCAGGATTGAGTGTGGGGATGTCACGTTCTCAACCAGTAATTGACACAGCTGTTCTGATTCTTGTACTCATCTTGTCCTCCCTCTGTTCCTGTAGGATCACCTGTCCATTCTCCACTGCCAGGATAATCATTCCCGGACACCTGCTCCCCCGCTCCATCAACCATTCCACCCATTACCTTCTACCTGCAACGGACTTTGCCTTGCCTCAGCCGAGAGCAGCCTCACTTCCCCACCACGCCATTTTCTCAATAAAAGTGAACTCTGCACTTCATTGTCTCAGAGTCCTGCATTTGGGTCCTTCCTGGTTCACACGGTTGCTTCCCACTTCGCCACAACACTTTCATCCCATTAAATGTGAATGAGTACCATCATTTTTGAAGCTGTTGCACAGGCGTCTACCTGTATGTGTATTTTTCCTGTTGTTGCTGTCTCTCATTTCACTTGTTTACTAATAGTTTATACAATAGTTTGATCAAGTGTAGTCAACATTTCACTTTTTTATTTTTTTACACAAGCTGATCTCCTAAATCTATTCAATATCCCATATATACATTGTATGTTTATTTTTGTTATAAACAACCAGTCCATCTGTAACTTCCTGTATTGTTCACTTTATTGCTCTGCTTGCTAAAAAAAAAAAAAAAAGGGATTTAAATCTCAGTGGGTTTAAATGATTGAAAATAGTTCTATTAGTTTCAGAGACTTGCAGTTAATACCCACTCTGTTTTCCTGTTTCAGTCGTTCTCTCTCATCTTTTCTTGGAAACCTTCATTTTTGCTTCCTCAGAGTTAAAAGCCAACACCTGGAAGTCACTGATCTGAAACAAGGACAATAAAACATACAGTGGGTACGGAAAGTGTTCAAAACCCTTATATTTTTCACTCTTTGTTAAATTGCAGCCACTTGCTAAAATCATTATCATTTTTTTCCCTCATTAATGTACACACAGGCCCCCATATTGACAGACAAACACAACATTGTGGAAATTTTTGCAGATTTATTAAAAAGAAAAACTGAAATATCACACGGCCATAAGTATTCAGACCCTTTGCTCAGTATTTAGCAGAAGCACGCTTTGGAGCTAATGGCAACAAAGAGTGAAAAATCTAAGGGGGTCTGAATACTTTCCATACCCACTGTAAGCTCATTATTTCAGATTTATTCATACAAAAGTCAGTTATCACCATGGGTCTAAAAAAGCTACAGTGACAGATGCAAATAATGAGTGGACCATACAGAAAAACATGTGTTTCTATCACATTAACCTGCAGCTCTTTCTTTCCAACACTGATGCATATCATATCATATCATATCATATCATATCATATCATATCAGTACAGGTGAGTGAGGTCTGTCACATTCAACAACATGATACCAGGAAGTCAAAGTGGAAGCACTGGGATCTAAAATCATTCTGGGACAGATGTGACTTCTCTCTGTTTTAACAACATAGTGTCCCAGTATTCAGAATAAAATCCATAAATAAGTGAAGACATTTTTAATATAACACAACACACATACAACATGAAGACATTTTCAACAGCTAACTGTTGTTGTGAAGACATTTGAGTCGCAAGGACTTTTGATATGTATTTTACAAGTAAATTAAGATATATACAAACGAAGTTTTAACATTTATACAAAACACCTTGCAGTTTATAAAATGAGTAAAAATAGTTCTATGCAGCTGAATAAAATATTTAAATGCTGCCTTCACATTACCTACTTTTACTTTGATAATTAAAGAACATTTTGCTGACAATGCTACAGACTTTCACTGAAGTAACATCAGCTGCTAACAGTAATGTAAAAGACAGTTTACATGACATTTGTTCATCACACAGGTCCAACATAATGCCTGTCAGTCAGAGCAAGGTAAAGAGACTGAAACATATTTAATTAGAACGTTCATCAGGACTAAAGAAGAAGAAGTATGGTGAATAATAATATATGTCTTGTGTACTTTGTACAGCAGACACATAATGATGCCTCAACTTACTGCATAACTATGAACCTCCAAGATCTGCTCCATCACACCACATGATGGAGCTGATTAATATGAGTCATCACTTTGGGTTCAGCATCTGTGAATGAATAAAAAAAGACAGAGTCCAGGTGGAGGGTGGAGGAGGTGGAGGAGTCTCAGTGTGTCTGCAGAGACTGTGTAGAAGGACAGAGCAGCAGCAGAGCAGTCCAGATACACTGATGATTCTCTTTCAGATCCAGAGGAACACACAGGGATGATGGTGGACTTGACAGTGGAGCTGTTCTCAGAGCAGTTCAGACTGCAGCACTGAGAGTCTTCTCCACTTCTTCTGGTTCCTCTGTCAGTCACTGCTGGATGAAGCTCTCCTCTCCACTCTACCTCCCAGTAACATGGACCAATCAGAGCTGCTGCTGCTTCAACCTCTCTGGATCATCAGGACACAGCTCGTCCTCTATCAACACACACACTGTCCTCTTCACTCTCTCCTTTAGAAAGATAACAGCCTCCAGCTGTTGAGAGAAGAAGACAGACAACAGAGGTGATAAATCAGTGTTTACAGAGACTCACTTCATCAGCTGTCAGTCACTGATGCAGCACATCCAGTATAAAGAGCAGCAGGGACTTCAGTCCTGTTCAGAGCAGAAGTGGAGCAGCTGTGTAGTGTAGCAGCTTCCTCTCAGCTCTCATGTTAACGTATTGGAGTGAAGACACTGAGCTGGAAGCTCACACACCTGCAGAGACTTTTAGCATCAAGTCTGTTTCCTCTGAACATTTCACTCAAGTCCACAGTGGAAATAAACTGCTGAGTCATGAAGCTTCATTACTGCACAAACAGTTTAGTGATGGATTCACTGCTGTTACATGTCAACTCATGTTCCATTTAAAGAAAGAGTCTCTGTGTGTTGATGAACATCTGATCTGCTTCTGAAATATCAGCTGACAAATAAACATGGAGGCTGTCACTGAAAGTATCTGACAGATGGACAGATATACAGATGTGATCACTGGACTTCAGCAGAGGTTCTGCTCTGTATCAGACCACATGCTGACAAAATGTCATGATGCTTCTCTGAAATCAGAGCCAGTGATTTGCAGGCTGCAGTCAGACTGATCTCAGAGCTGTGACAAAGATCAAACTCATCAATTCTTTAGTGCTGAAATGAGACAACAAACAGTCTCAGATTAGATGTGATGGTAGGACAGTTGGACCAATGAGGACAACTGTCTCTACACATCCTGTGAGGATGTCAGCTGTGATCCAGCTTTATTTCCTGTTGACATGAACACAACAACAACAGATCACAATTAGCTTGTGGCTGCTGTGACTGGCTGACTGTCCTCTGCGTCTCTGTCTTTCTGTCCCATCCTGAGGCCTGTCCCCGTTCTCCTCTCACAGCTTCAATGAGGAAAGCAGCCACTGAGAAGGTTGGAGGTTTACAGGAGACACTGGATCTTTGCTTTGATACGAACTGTGTTTAGTACAATACTGATGAAAGCAGCATGGACTGACTCCAACCCTCTACTGACCTCAGAGTCTCCAGTCCACAGTCTGGACTCTGCACAAGATCAGACAGATCCTTCAGTCCTGAATCCTGCAGGTTGTTCATCCACAGGTCCAGGTGTCTCAGATGGGAGGGGTTGGACTTCAGAGCTGAGGCCAGAGAAGCACAGCTGATCTCTGACAAACTGCAGTAACTCAACCTGAATAAAGAATAAAAGATGTGAGTTTAGGAGACAAAGTTCCTGCTTGAAAGCGTTGAGTGTTTCATCATCTGTTCAGAGCTGAAGAAGGTTGAGAATGTACAAGTTTGGAAAATGGAAACTCCAAACACCTGAACCAACAGGATGCAGCTTAAAAACAGTCAGATACTAAAAGTCAAACACAGCTCTCATTAATATTAATGACAACATGCTGCTGCTTCAATAAAGACATAGTGACTTCAGCTCGGTAGCTTTGTTGTCCCCAGTGTCTGCTGCTTGACCTTGTCCTTATGAACAGTCAACTTAGAAATTTAAAGGATGGAAGCAACCTGACGCTCACTGTATCCCTCTGCCAGTAAAGCCAGAATTTTCCTCTTTTTCTCTCTTTTCCTCAAACAAAACTTTTCTTTTCAACTGTTTTGCCATGGTCAATAGTTATTTTATTGATTGCTATTACTTTTGAGGTACTACCAGCACTGTTTGTGCCATCCATCCAGTCCTATTGCAAGAGCATAGTGATGACCACAGCAGTGGTTTTATACTTTTCCTCATTAAATAGGATTTGGTTCAGGTGATCACCTAATCAGTACCTCATTAAGTAGACTGAGGTGTGCTTGTGTTGGAATTCAACATACACAGGAATGGAATGGCTGTCATACCTGTAGAGATATTGATTTCAGAAGAATTTGCAGTGGTCTCTCAATTTTTTCCAGAGCTGTTTCTGAGTCACTTTGACTTTAGTCTCATCACTTTCTAGTCGTGTTGGAAGAAGAAAATACTGAATATATATTTGTTGATGTGAGTGTGGAAAAAACTTGGATGTGATTTAAAGAGTGAAGCTTTTTTCTTGTTAAATGAAGCTTTGAAATCTGTAGCTCAATATTGCTCTGCCACAGTCAGTGGACTAAACCACAGAAGAAGAAAACAGACTTTACCATGAAGATCCTCAGTGTGGATCAGTATAATATCAGTGTGATGTCTGCACTTTACTGTCAGCACAACTTTCACATCATATTCATCTCAGCACACAAGTAAACAATGGAGTCTGACCTCAGAGTCTCCAGTCCACAGTCTGGACTCTGCAGAAAACCACACAGATGATTCACTCCTGAATCCTGCAGGTTGTTTCCACTCAGGTCCAGGTGTCTCAGATGGGAGGGGTTGGACTTCAGAGCTGAGGCCAGAGAAGCACAGCTGATCTCTGACAAACTGCAGTTTATCAACCTGAATAAAGAATAAAAGATGTGAGTTTAGGAGACAAAGTTCCTGCTTGAAAGCGTTGAGTGTTTCATCATCTGTTCAGAGCTGAAGAAGGTTGAGAATGTACAAGTTTGGAAAATGGAAACTCCAAACACCTGAACCAACAGGATGCAGCTTAAAAACAGTCAGATACTAAAAGTCAAACACAGCTCTCATTAACTTCAGTCACTATAAACATCACAGATCATAAAGCAAAGAGTGAAGAAACATTTCTTTCTGTCTTAATGTGGAATATTTGCTTTGTATGTGAAGAAATATAAAAGTCAACTGAAGGTGAAGATGAAATTGTTCCAAAGTAAAGAGTCAATTAGCAAGTGTTGGATTTTGAATCTTCATTCAATGAGTTTGAAATATGAAGCTGAACAAGATGCTCAGTGTGGATCAGCATCAAATCTCTGAGCTCAAATCTCCTTCAAAAGTCCCACATTCACACTCAGGTTTAACAGTTTGGAAGAAAGTTTTCAAAGTGTTCACTAAGGTTTCAAATGAAATCTTTCATATTGTGTGAAATCATAGTTTGAGCCTTTGATGTTTTGAGTGTGACTGAAGTTTGTGTTGAGAGTTTGAGAAGCTGCAGACATTCAGCACATGTGCAGTGTGTTGAATGAGACATTTCATCACATTCCAGTCATGTGTCTTTGGTCCAAAGCAAGTTCAGCTTCATCCAACACTGTCTGCTCACACATTTGAATGTGCTGTTCCAGCATTGCATTCTGGGATTCCTGGCCCCACCTTCCTGGTGGCTGTCAGCTTAGGGGGGTCTGTGTCCCACAGTTTGTGTCCCTGTGACAAAGACACAGTGGGACGTTGACACCCAGTGGGCTCAGTGATTGGTCGGCTGTGTGGAGCTGAGAAAGGAGCCAGGGTTTGAACTTCTCTCTCTGCTCTGTTTTCATTGCTTCCACAAATATTTGTGTCCCTGTTCAGCTCAGCAGCTGAGTGTAGCTCTATGAATGTCTTCAGGAGACACTGTGTGAAAATGTCCTCTCCGTATTTAAACCATGGTGACGTGTCCTCTCTGTGACAGCAGGCTTTTCACTGTGCCTGTGAGTGAGGCCATTGGGAGCAGCTATGAACACTTGTGCCTTCAGACCTGCTCACACGTGTTGTACAGATCAGTTCTTGTCAAACATCCTGATCTCAATGAGACTTTGTGAATAACACAAGCTCAACTCAGTCAAACTGCTGACACTGTCAATGTGGACTGTAAGAGTCAGAATCCAAATCATTTTCAAAGCTTTAAAAATCACTTTGAAAATCAGAGTCAGCACTTTCACACAACTTCCTTTCAACCATTTCACACTTTGAATGTTAGAAATTCTGAAGGAGATTTGACCTAATAAACACTGAATAAAGCACAACTTTCACATCATATTCATCTCAGCACACAAGTAAACAATGGAGTCTGACCTCAGAGTCTCCAGTCCACAGTCTGGACTCTGCAGAAAACCACACAGATGATTCACTCCTGAATCCTGCAGCTTGTTGTCACTCAGCTCCAGGTGTCTCAGATGGGAGGGGTTGGACTTCAGAGCTGAGACCAGAGAAGCACAGCTGATCTCTGACAACCTGCAGTTGATCAACCTGAATAAAGAATAAAAGATGTGAGTTTAGGAGACAAAGTTCCTGCTTGAAAGCGTTGAGTGTTTCATCATCTGTTCAGAGCTGAAGAAGGTTGAGAATGTACAAGTTTGGAAAATGGAAACTCCAAACACCTGAACCAACAGGATGCAGCTTAAAAACAGTCAGATACTAAAAGTCAAACACAGCTCTCATTAACTTCAGTTAGGGGTGGGTGATATGGCAAAAATATCACATCACGATTTTTTAATGGTAAAATCACAATCACGATTTTATCACAGTTCATTTTTACAGTGAAGTTAATTTAGAACCAAACTATTCTCTATGTAAAAACTTAGCCCTAAAGATAAAAGAGTCACCTCTTTCCACCGTTTGCTACTTCTCTCACACAGCGTGCTTTTATCAAAGGCTTGTGTTATAGCTGGTTGTTTCTGTGTAATGTCTTTAGCCGTTACCACTGGCTGATGTGTGGTTGGCCTCGCTGCTTGGCTCTCAGCTAATTGTTCTGGATGCTGCCTCTTCAGGTGGTTAAAGAGGTTCGTTGTGTTTGCGCTTTGTCGTTTGGAGAAAACCCAAACCAGTTCCATACGCAGTGTTGGGGAGTAACGGAATACATGTAACGGCGTTACGTATTCAGAATACAAATTCAGAGTAACTGTATTCCATTACAGTTACAGTTTAAATAGATAGTATTCAGAATACAGTTACATTGTTGAAATCAATGGATTACGTGACGATACTTCTCTGTTTCACGAGTTTATATTTATTCTCTAAAATGAACAAAGGCAACCCGATGCGTTTCCCAGAAGCCCCAGCTCCACGAAAACAAACGGAAATAAACGAGCTATTCGCCTGATCAGTCGGACAGAATGGAGTCGGACGAGGAGCAGCAGGAGCGAGAGCTTGAGCCGCAGCCGGCAAAACAGAGCCGGGACAGGAATGCGTTGGCCAAAACAGAAACACCGTTACATATTCTGAATACGTAACGCCGTTACATGAACTCCGTTACTCCCCAACACTGTCCATACGACTGAACTGGAGTTCTTTTTGGGGACCAACTCCAAGCGTTCACTTTCGTTGTCAGCCATGGCTACCCGCTACACCTTGACTGAAACAGCGAGGCTAGTAAAAAAAAAAAAAAACAGCACTGCTCGTACTTCACCATGATTGGTTGGTCATGTTCACGTGAAGCGGGCTGTTAGTTGCCCAAGGAAAAAAAAAAACCTCGTGCGTCTGTGCGCAAGCATAGAGCTGCAATTAATAGAATGTGTCCTATAGACGATAATACGATCTCTGTCCTCTGGCAGATCGTCAACACTTTCTAATCCTTCACGATCTAATATCGTCATATCGCACACCCCTAGTATATGTATATTATGTGTACATAACTATACACTGCTGCACAACTGTACATACCACCATTAGAGAACCATGGCTCTATTTTTCTATTATAAATGTACACACTGCACACCTGACAGGTTATATTTTTACATTGTATATATGATTTTACATTTTTTTTTTTTAATCTTATTATTAATATTATTGTTATTTTTCTTGTCATATATATATATATATATATATATATATATATATATATAAGTGCTGCCAGTTAGCTGTCAACTTGTCCTTTCCTTTCTTTTGTGACTGTTTTACTTGCTGCTGTAACATAATTTCCCCTGAGGGATGAATAAAGTATATCTATCTATCTATAAACCAACAGTGTGGTCCTTTAAGTCTTTGCTCCTTAACAATTTAACAAGTCAATTTAACTCAATGAGAAAAGACCACAATTTACACACTTGTGTTAAATATCAAAACGCACACACACACACACACACAAACTGACATTAGTCCTGACACTTCATTGAAATGAACTTCAAGTGTTTTTCAATTGATTGGCACAAATATTAGTTCTGAGGATCTTCTGTATATTGTGATAAAATGGACTTTGAACAACTCACACTGGACATTTTCTACACTTCATTTAGAAAACATTAGTCTGCTGACTGTGACAAATACCAGTGTGTGAGTTCTGAAGGTTTCATTGAAGTCAACAGACATTATTCATGACAACTGACTGAAATGAAGTGAAACTGAAGGAATAATTCTTAGTCTGAGATAAGAAAAGTCACAATATGGAACAACAACTATTTCAAATCTCATTCATTCATTCATTCAAGATGAATGGATTCAAGCTCTGGATGAAGATAAACCAGGCTCAGTTGTGGATTAAAGATCTAAGATCTACAACAGTAACAGACAGTGAACTGACCTCAGAGTCTCCAGTCTACAGTGTGGACTCTCCAGAAAACCACACAGCAGCTTCACTCCTGAATCCTGCAGGTTGTTGTTGTAGCTCAGGTCCAGGTGTCTCAGACTAGAGGACTGGGAGCTGAGAACTGAGGACAGAGCTTCACAGCTTCTCTCTGAGAGGTTACAGCTGCTCAGTCTGAAGAGGAAGCAATGAAGAAAAAGTCAAATAACATTTGTGTTGAAAGGACAATCAAAGGAACAAAACTCTCAGTTTGCTCTGCAGCTCACAGCAAACTAACAGACCTGCATTTGAAAACTGGGCCAAACATCAAACACAGATTTGTTGAGTGAAGCAGAAATATCAGCTCTTTATCCACCTGCTAACCAATGAGGAGTTTCTACATTGATGATCATCTTTCATTGGCTCTGATTCAAATTCTTTCAGTTTTATTCTCAAAGAGTTGGAGACATGACAGTTAAATATGACACAATCAGTAATAAACAGACATGTACAGTCAAGGCCATAAGTATTTGGACAGTTAGACATGATATGTTATTTGGGCTCTCAGTACATTGACTTTAAAATATAATAATAGATACTACAGTCAATGACTGCAAAGGATTTTACAATAAATATTAAATCTGATGAGTTTGTTTTACTTCATGTGTATTTGTCCAGTTACTTTTGAACCACTAAAAGGGCTGAATCTCCCACACAGTTCTTTCTATACTGATGTCAACCTGCTCAAATTAAAGCTGAGACTTGGCTCTTTAATGTAGGATCCATTATTTTAATTCAGATTCAATGTGATGAAGCTCAGAGCTCAGAGATGATGATCAGGAATTAAAGAAGAGAGGAATTTATTTTCCCTCCTGCTGAATAAAATAGCAGAGTCTTTATATAATGATGAATAAATCCAACTATCTATACACTTACAGAGCTTTGTTAGAGGCTTTGACAACTGGCAGCAGCTTCAGAAGAGCCTCCTCTGAAGCAGAGTATTTCTTCAGGTCAAACACGTCCAGATCTTTTTCTGATGACAGTAAGATGAAGACCAGAGCTGACCATTGAGCAGGAGACAGTTTATCTGTGGAAATACGTCCTGAACTCAGGGACTGTTGGATCTGCTCCACTAGAGAACGATCATTCAGTTCATTCAGACAGTGGAACAGGTTGATGCTTTGCTCTGCAGAGGAGTCTCTTCAATCTTCTTCTTGATGTACTGGACTGTTTGCTGATTGGTCTGTGAGCCACTTCCTGTCTGTGTCAGCAGACCTCGTAGGAGAGTCTGATTGGTCTGCAGTGAAAGACCCAGGAGGAAGCGGAGGAACAAGTCCAGGTGTCCATTTGGACTCTGTAAGGCCTTGTCCACAGCCCTCTGGTAGAAGTCTGCAAATTTACCTGTTATTATTCTGACTCCTTTAGAGGATGATTTCTTTCTTGAAAGCAGATTGACTCCAGACTTGATGAAGGTCAGATGGACATGAAGAGCAGCCAGAAACTCCTGAAGACTCAGATGGACGAAGCAGAACACCTTGTCCTGGTACAGTCCTCTCTCCTCTTTAAAGACCTGTGTGAACACTCCTGAGTACACTGAGGCTGCTCTGATATCAATGCCACACTCTGTCAGGTCTGATTCATAGAAGATCAGGTTTCCTTTCTGCAGCTGCTCAAAAGCCAGTTTTCCCAGAGACTCAATCATCTTCCTGGTCTCTGGACTCCAGTGTGGATCTGTCTCAGCTCCTCTATCATACTTAACATTCTTCAGTTTGGACTGAACCACCAGGAAGTGGATGTACATCTCAGTCAGGGTCTTGGGCAGCCCTCCTCCCTCTGGTTTCCAACACATCCTCCAGAACTGTAGCAGTGATCCAGCAGAAGACCGGGATGTGGCACATGATGTGGAGGCTTCGTGAAGTCTTGATGTGGGAGATGATCCTTCTGACCTGCTCGTCCTCTCTGAACCTCTTCCTGAAGTACTCCTCCTTCTGTGGGTCAGTGAACCCTCTGACCTCTGTCACCATGTCAACACACTCAGGAGGGATCTGATTGGCTGCTGCAGGTCGTGTGGTTATCCAGAGGCGAGCAGAGGGAAGCAGTTTCCCCCTGATGAGGTTTGTCAGCAGCACATCCACTGAGGTGGACTCTGTAACATCAGTCAGGATCTCAGTGTTGTGGATGTCCAGAGGAAGTCGACACTCATCCAGACCGTCAAAGATGAACAGAACCTGGACCTCTTCAAACCTGCAGAGTCCTGCTTCTTTGGTTTCAGGAAAGAAGTGATGAACAAGTTCCACCAAGCTGAACTTTTTCTCTTTCAGCACATTCAGCTCTCTGAATGTGAATGGAAATGTGAAGTGTATGTCCTGGTTGGCTTTGTCTTCAGCCCAGTCCAGAGTCAACTTCTGTGTTAAGACTGTTTTCCCAATGCCAGCCACTCCCTTTGTCATCACTGTTCTGATTGGTCCATCTCTTCCAGGTGAGGCTTTAAAGATGTCTTCTTGTCTGATGCTTGTTTCTGGTCTGGCTGGTTTCCTGGATGCTGTTTCAATCTGTCTGACCTCATGTTCATCATTGACCTCTCCAGTCCCTCCCTCTGTGATGTAGAGCTCTGTGTAGATCTGATTCAGAAGGGTTGGGTTTCCTGCTTTAGAGATCCCCTCAAACACACACTGGAACTTCTTCTTCAGAGTAGATTTAAGTTTACGTTGACAAACTGGAACAACATGTCCTGAATGAACAAATAAGAAACAACATCAATGACTGATTCATAAAGAAAACATGACATGTTCATCCCCTAAAGAACACACATGAACATATTTCCTCCATGTCTTGAGACGATAGTAAATGTCCCATTTGTCCATCATGTTGAATCTTTAGAGAAATCCTCTTACTGCTGTGCAGACAGTCAGCCAGCTCCTCCTGCTTCATTCTCCTCAGGAAGTTCACTGTGATCTTCACAAAAGCCTCTCTGCTGCTCCTCCTCTGCTCTTCATCCTCACCGTCCAACACCTCCTCATCCTCCCTCTGACTCTCTGAGCATTCTGGGTAATCTGGACTCACAACCTTCTGGATCTTCTTCAGCTCCTTCTTCACAAAAGTGACAATGTTCTCCTCCAGCAGCTGGAACAGAAAACTATATGAATGACACAATCAAAGTAAAACCATGGAGCCAAACATCAGATCCATGTTGGGCGACTGACAATCCATTGCTCTAAAAAGTGCAGCATGGAGATTATTGTCAACACAACAGATGTCAAAGTAGTTGTTGTCCATGTACAGACCATAAATATGGAGTCCAGGTGTGTTTGATGCTGCTGGGCAGACTGAGCACTGGGAACCTCTGAGCTCTCCTGGTCCACTCTGTGGAGGAATCATGAAGAATTAGCTCACATTATGTTTGCAGCATCTGTGAGTGTTTTATGCTTTGTACACAAACAACAGCTGCTTTTATGTTCTGTGGTGACTGTCCTGATTAAAGCAAACACTACTGTGCTGTGACATTCTCAATGAGAGGAAACAAGCAATCAGTTCTGTACCTCATGACCTAGAGTCATCACAACAAGTCCACCTTTTAAATGATGGGTTTTAAGGACTCACACTGGGTTTGACAGAAGTCTCACCTCTGCTACAGGACACTAACACAAACACTGGAACTGGATAGGTGCTGAGTTACAGGGAGTTTTAGTTCTGATCTGAATGACACATATAAGAACATAAGACGTGTTTTTCTTGAAAAGAGAAGCATCAACTTTGCCACTAAAGCCTGTGTTTCAGCCTGATCATGTTCATATACTGTGTCATTCATGAAGCCTGGAGACAAAACACAATCACTTCATCTTTCATAGAAGACCAGTTATACAGGACAGCTGTCTGATACATTTTAAACTCAGCTGCAGCTCACTTCTTTGCAGCAGAGGGAGGCTGTCCTTTGAAATGAATGGGGTGATTCATTGACCTGTCACTCTTCATGGACACACAGCTGGGCTCAGGTACAGGGAAGTCTGGTCTCTGATAGATCCTGGTCAACACAGAGATTAGGACCATCACGGACATGGGGACAGGGACAACATATCTATTATTCATACAGTGTTCTCATAGTAAAGAAGAAAACATGTAGTCAGTTGCAGCTCACTTCTTTGCAGCAGAGG
Organism: Toxotes chatareus; assembly: GCA_016801885.1. Lineage (NCBI taxonomy): Eukaryota > Metazoa > Chordata > Actinopteri > Toxotidae > Toxotes > Toxotes chatareus. Next base: position 36,592 of record JAFBJY010000529.1, on the reverse strand, counting down.
GAGGCTGTCCTTTGAAATTCATGGGGCGACCCATTGACCTGTCACTCTTCATGGACACACAGCTGGGCTCTGGTCCATGTTCAGGTCCAGGTCCAGCAGAGTCTGGTGTGTGCTGCTGTTCTGGCCTTCAACACAACACACACAGAGCTTTGAGTGTGAATAATGATGGTGCAGTGATGTGAGTGCTGAGCTCTGACATGGAGAAGAGTCATGGACAGTTAGAGATCCTCATCTCACCTCTGAGCTTTGGTCTGGATCTCATGGTCCCCACACAGACTGCTTTTAGGGGGAGGGGCTCCCTCCTCTCTGTCCTCACACTGATTCATGATGCTGAATTCACATCCACATCAGCTCACACACACTTTCTACCTTCATCTGGAGAGAAAACACAAATCATTCATCTGCACATCAACTGAAATCCTCCTCAGGATTTACTAAAAATATATTGAAACACAGGACTCAGTTCATGTGCACAGGACTTCACTTAACGCACACATATATTATAGGGGCCGTGACCTTTGTTCACTTTTACTGTTGAGAACGTCTTTTTGACATCACACTGCTCAATGTTAAAATGCACAGTGTCTTTAAGTTTATGTTTCAGTTCCTGAGTTTCTGTGTTAAAATAAAAGGAATCAAAATGACACTAAAAACAATTCAGAGCATTATCCAGCTCTGTGTCTGAGTTCCAACCATCTAAAAAGACACGAGTACTGCGCTCTGTGCTCTGAAGGCCTGCAGTAGTTTTCATGCTTGCCCAGGCTGAACCAAGTTTGTTTGCTGCCATCTTGTTTTCCAGTTCTGATTTGTAATCCTGCTTTGACTGATTTGGTAAATCATGGTTTGTTGTTGGGAAATATTTGAACACGCTTACAGGGAATGATCATATCCCTGCAAAAGACCATGTATGAGCATGTTATGTCCACCAATGAGTCCAAATTATCCCCACAGGACTGTGTGAAAACATCCCAGTCCATGCAGTTAAAACATCCCTGGAGGCAGAGCACTGACTCATCTGTCCAGACCTTTATGTCCCTGATCTTTCCTCCATCATTTGTCCTGTAGAAAGATCAGCTGCTCCTCCACTGATTGGCTCTTCTTTCCTCTTTCATATCTTTCACACACGATTCAGAGACGACCATTTCCATTCACTGACACACAGATGGACTGAGATCCACTGATTTTATCTGACAATCTGTTTGTCTGCAGTGTTTCTGTAGAAAATGACTTGAAACAAGCTGCAGGTGATTATTCCACACAAAACAACTGAGACTCAGTTCATTTCTCCTTAATATTATTCCAGGGGCCTGTTTAGTTGGGGCCTCTGGCACCTTCCTGCCTTTTCTAATAGTAAAGTCTGAACTATATGAAGCAGCAACAACAAACCAAAACCAAACCAAACAGCAGAGACACAGATAGACATCAATAAAAACAGCAAATATGTCCTGACAGACAGTTTTTCTGTTTGTACTGTGACCAGCCACAGAGATATAATCACCTATCAGAGCTGCTGAGATGCTTTATTGTGAGAGTATTTATGGATTTGGGTCTTTATCATCTAATTCATCAGGTAGAGTTTGTCCTGATAGGACCAGGAGGCCTCTGACTCTGTGGATGGAGTGTTAACTGTCTCTCTGAAAATCACATAGAGTCTGAAAAACCCTGTCAGTCCCTCTGAGCTCAGTCCCGTAGAGTTCATCTAATGACAGAGAAAGTCAGAGCTGTTCTCCAGCCGCTGTCCGGCCGAGCTCAGACCGCATTTAGCGGCTCAGACTGCGGGAGAGCAGCGGCTCAGGTCCGCCTCCTCCACAGGCTGATTCAGGCAGGAAAAGCTGCCTTCAGTCAGCAGTAAGTGGAGCCACAGACTAACAAAAGCTCCGTGTTCAGCTACTGACCATCAGCTCAGTCTGCTTCTACTCTGACTCCACCGCTTCTACTGCAAATATCCACACAACATGGCGGAAAATGAATAAATGAAGAGAAACAAACTGCTGCGTCTCTTCGCGCCGCCATGTGAAATAACGGACATCTTCACTTTACAGTGACAACTCAGAGTCTACACAACTAAGCACCTCAACGCAGTTTAAAAAAAAAAAAAATACAAAACAAAACATCCAAAAAACTCGAACATCAGATAATTCAGGTAACTACAGGAAGTGTTGACGAGTAAAACATTCAAAGTGCGGACATTTACCTTCAGACAGAGAAAATCATCTGCGCCACAAACTTCGGTCAAAGTGAAAGTAAACTTGAAGCTACCGTGGAGTACAGTGATGGGAATTCCGACTCTTTTAAGAGAGCCGGATCTTATGGCTCGGCTCACTAAGAAGAGCAGCTCTTTCGGCTCCCATGTGACTCACCAGATTTATTTGTTACTTAAATTAACTTGTTGCTTAAATTAACTTATTACTAAAATAACGTATGTTAAATACTGTGTAAAATTAATTACCAATGTGCAAAACATACATTATATCAAGTGTTTATTATTTATATGGCTAGGCTAAACATTAATTATTATAGGAAATACACTGTAAAAGAATTTAATGGAGGTTGTGCACTGTGTAAAATGGCAACAAAGGTGACACAGGATATATCCAATAAACAATGATGGTCATAGATGAGCTCTGGATGAACTTACAACCAGGGGATGAACTGTAAAATATTACAACAGTGTAATGAACTTGTATAAAATAAAAAGCAGCAGATGTATTGTAAAGTGGAAGTTAGGCTGCACTGTTAAAAACACAACAACCAGGGTGACAACGTGGAAAACATCACAGGGGAAAGGACTGTTAGAAATATGTGATGCAGCGTGAAAATGAAAACGACCAATGACAACATCAGCAGTAAAAGTACACAAGTATTATCAGCAGTCAGAGGATTCACTGTAAAACATGACAAACAACGTGAACACCAGGTATACACTGTAAAAATGACAGATGAAGCTAAAAAGTTTCTATCTTAGTTTTTTCTCAGATCTTTCAGATAAACTGTGGCAGCATTTTAGTTTGAACTCAATCAGCTCAGTTGTCCCAAGATTCAGAGAAAGACAAAACACTGATGTTCACAATGATACTTTTAATGTGAAAGGACAAGATCATGATTAGAATCTTTAAAAAGTAAAAGTCAGCAACATTTTTCTCCTGTAATAATCGTAGCTTCCATCTTCAAAGGACTGGAAGAGGAAGAAGTTTACAAGGAATCATTTAGAAGAGTTTAACAAATAAACTGCTTTAATACATGAATGTGAAAAGGTGTGTGTGAGTGAAAGAGACAGACATGTACAGACTGAACTATCTGTTCAACAGTGAGAGAGTTTCTCTAACAGGAGGAGACTCTCTCTGCTACACTCTGCACAGAGACACTGAGGAATCAGACGACCAGAGCTCAAACCCAGGATACAGAGGTTCAGTGAATGTGGTGTTGTTTTGTAATCTGAATGCTGGACCTCAGAGCTCAGAGCTGAGGCCAGAGAAGCTCAGCCTTCCTCAGTGATCAGACATCAGACAGCCTGCAGACACACACAACATCACACAGGAACCCTCTGTCAACACCTGCTGGTCTGTTTTATTGTACTTTTTGTTCATATTTTTGTTTTTCTTCCACATTCAAAATTGTCTCGAAGCGCTTTACAGAGACCCAGAGCCTGACCCCAGAGCAAGCACTTAAGGCAACAATGGCAAGAAAAAACTCTTTTAACAGGAAGAAACCTTGAGCAGAACCTGGCTCAGATGGGGGACCCACCTGCTGATGGCCGGGCTGGGTGAAAGGAGGAAAAGGAGGAAGATAGGACAGCTAGGAATGAAGGAGAGGAGGAGAAGAACATGCTGCATATAAAACATGATACAAACAGGGTTGGCAGTGAACAATGTTAGAGAGCCAGCATTCAGATTACAGAACAGTTAGTTGATACTGTGTGCTCAGCAGGTTACAGTTATGATAGGAAACAGAGCACAGAAGCAAAAAGCTGCAGAAAGGTACAGAGAAAGAGAGACCAGAGAGAAACAAGCACAGGACTATGGGACAGAGAGGACACAGAGTTAATGACATGGAATAAATGCTAATACATGTGAGAGTGGGTCTGAGGAGAGAAGAGGTGTGCAGAGGATCATGGGAAGTCCCCCAGCAGCCTAGGCCTATAGCAGCATAACTAAGGGATGGTTCAGTTGCCTGAGCCAGCCCTACTATGGGCTTTATCTTTAACTATAACAGTGTCTATAGAAATAATTGTGACTAACTCAGTGCTGGTGCAGCTGTTTGAGAAAATGATCTACATTCTGCATGACTGTGTTTTAACTGCTTTTATGTCCCGACTTGGGACAAACTGGACTTGGGATCTGCGGGAAAAAAAGTGTAGGAGGAAAATAAGAGATGATAGAGAGATGATAGTGGAACTGCGATTTCATCAATTTGAAGTTACACTGAAAAAATGGAGCCATATGGGAAAAATAAAGTGTAAACAGTTATAATTGTTTTGTACTGTAGAGAGAACAGCAGTCGTCTCTGCCTCTTTCCATGGTGCTGACTGAGAGCTTGTTAATGCTTCAAGTAGTCAAAGTAGCAACTCTCATAAACCTTCAAATTATTATTTTTTTAAACTAATTGTCTTCATCCTGTGTTGCAAATAATATGTGTGAACTTCATTATGGAGGCTAATGGGCTCATTATTGGCTAATTGCAGCAGGTTACTGCCATCAAGCCTGGAGGACACTTTATGCTACTTCCAACAGGATTTCAGCAGATATATTAACATGAATGTTGTACACACTCCTTCTATCTGTTAGTAGTTGTGTACAGTTCAGCTGCTGCTGTTCTTGGTGCTGCTGAGTGGAAAAGCACTTTTATTTGTGGAGCATCTATCAAATCAGTCCAGAGTGAGTCCTCAGGGTCTAAAAGATCTCACAGCTTCTTCTCTCAGTCAACACAGCCTCAGATTCACCAACATTAGCTTGACACACTGACATCCAAAGGTTTGCTGGAGGACAGAAACACTGTGGGCTGGAAATGAATTATGAAACAAGGCTCTAAGTGAAGTTCTTTGTTCTTTCTATCCTGTGACAGTGGAAATAAAAGTTGTGTTGAGTAAATGTCCATCATTTACACTTACTGTGTTGGACAGTAAATAATAATAATAATGTTTCTTCTGTAGATGTTCTCACTGCAGCTCGAGGGAAGAATAAAAAGTAAAGAAACAGCTTCAGTGGCTCTGACAGAACTAAGTGGAATAAATCTGCTGTCACACTTGTTTGCACACAGATAACTGGCTTGTTTTAGAATGTGTGTTTAGAATTATAAAGGCAGATACTTGAGTCTGACTCATGTTGTTTCCTGCATTAATCAGATCATCTTCTGTCTTAAGGAAAATAAACTTGCACGCATGTATTTAAACTGCACATGGTCAGTGTCAGTGAACATCTCACAGCTTTAATATATGATTAAAGAACTTTTTTTTCCTCTGGACATTAGACAGTGTCCACTGTGACTGTCCACCTGAGTATGGATGTTTAACGGTGCAGAGACAGAATAACAGAGACAAACTGCTGGCTAAGGGACAGAGGACTCACACAGACACAGTCTCTTCCTCTCTGGATAACAGTTCCGGTAGGGGTCGCTAATGTCCGTGTGAAAGCAGCAGAAGAAGCAGCGACAGAGTCTCCAGCTCTTGTGTTCATCAGCAGCGTTCACACTGGGATTTCTTCCTCCGCTCGGCTTCATCTGCAGCGCTTTCTCTTCTGGAAATGAACCGCTGGACACGGAGCTTCGTCGGGAAGAGCGCGGAGCTTTTGCACCTGACTAAAGGACACCATGCTTTACTTCTGGATACACACCGTGTGGATCCCCGCCGTCGCTTTCCTCTTTGGATTTCAAGGCAAAGGATCGTTTCACTCTTTTCATTTCATGTCCTGGCGTTTTCCACTAGGAAACACCGGAGCTGAGAGGGAAATTCCAGCTACCGTGGATGTTTATTGTGCGTGTGTCCGTCTGATGCTGACTCGAGTTGTGAAGGTCTGTGAAGTGACGTCCCTTCCTGAAAACACCTGACATGACAGAGAGGTCTGCGCTCCTCACGGCGAAGCCTCTGACTTTCTGCTGCTTCCTGTTACAGCAGAGCTCTGTTTGCTCTAAATGAAGTTAGTGATGAGTGGAGCTGAGCCGAGCTGACAGCAGTCTTCATGTACAGTAGCAGTGTGTGACACAGAGAGCAGAGCAGCCTCAGAGGCTGATGGTACAGCTGACAGCTTCAGTACAGTCTCCTCTCAGCACAGAAACATGTGGAGCCTGTTGGACTGTCTCCACTGCTGGACTTATTTCTGAGAGCTGGTCTCTCTGATGAAATGTGTGTGTGTGACATTTGTATTAGGCCGTATGCAAGTTAGCTTGTGTGTATTGTTAAATAGCTGTAAATACCAAACCTAACCACAGAGTGGACTCTGGATACAAACCCCAGTCTCCCACCTCCACTGCTGTTAATAAACTTCATTACCTCATTCATTCAGAAAATCTGTTTCCTCTGAACATCATCCAGCCACATTATGTTTCACACATAATGGATTTGCTTTTCCACACTTTACTACAGTTTAGTGTATTTAGTGTATGTGGTTGTAGTGAGCGAGGGAGTGAGAGAATGAATAGAGGAAGACAGATGGATCAACACGGTGAACAAAACATACAGGTGTACAATGACAGTGTTGTGGTAAAGCTGAGTTACAATCCAATATCATAATACAGAGAAGGAATATATACTTCATTAAAATGAGCAGTGAAAGAGCACAGACGAGTCACATCAATTCACTGAACTCCTCCTGTCACAGTCACAGAATAATGATCACATTACTATAGAAACTTCTGGATAAATGATGGAACAGTTCCTCATTTTGTCTGACCAACAAGAAAATGTGTTTTTCTTTGAATCATGAAAATCTTTAAAACAAGTTTTGTAAGAAGAAAAGTCAAAAATGACAGAAGACATTTTCTCCTCTCTCTTCAAAAACTTTCAGGAGTCATCATGAAGAAATAAAGTTACCACAACACCTCAGACCCACGGCGCAGGTGGCAGGGACTCCAGCTCATCACAGACTACAGAGAGAAAAACTTGTCTCCAACTACACCACACTCCCTGATGAGCTCAACGAGTTTTATGATCGCTTTGACGGTGCCAACACCGACCAACCGAGAGGAGCTGTGGCCACAGAGGGGACACAGGACACACTGCTCTCTGTGACATCAGTGGAGGTGCAGGCTGCTCTACAGAAAACACACCCACGGAAAGCAGCGGGCCCAGACCAAAGATTTACCAATGACCCTATGTATGTACAGAAAAGGTTCCAAATAAGTTACAATGATTGGTAATAACTTCCAATTGTCAATGTATATATCACCATAAACGCAAAACTTTCATTTTGGTTTCAAAAGGGAAAATATTGTTTAGGATGTAGAGAACTTGACTGGGGCCACAAGAGACAAGGAGGCGTGGCTTCCAAAACCACAGTGCAAGCTTTCCAAACAAATATACCAGCTTCCTTATACTAAACTGGGAAGGTGAGTGGCCTGGAAATGTGACATCTAAAATCAATATACTCCTCGTTCTAACAAATAGTGTTTTCCATTGTGGAGGTGTACTCACATTAAGCCATGCTGTGAACAGCCACTATCACTAAAGCTGTGCTGGAACGCTGCAAGTGTTTCTTCCACTTTACTGCACAGCAAACTGATTTGTTCATCTGAACCACTAATAAAGTGATGCTAACTCACTGAGAAACACATTTTATTTTCTTACAACCTTTTCATAGTTTAAAAGAAGCAGCAAAAAGTTTGCTTTGCATTAGTAGTAACATAACAGCTGTGATGTGGCTGACAATGATCAGTAAACAGTGAAATAAGGCTGATATCTGAACAGAGGAGTGAAAGTAAACCTCAGATCACAGAGGTTCAGGTAGAAGAATACCAGGTAAAAATACCTGGAAGATAGAAACTTGATCTACTCAGACTGTTGAAGCCTCATGTTTGCTTCTTTTCAACTCTGGAAGTCAACTTTTCCACAGGACAGGGACTGTGGATTTTATGCTCTATCATTTACATTAGAATTACTTTAGATCTTGTTGCAGACAGTACAGACTTCCTAGAAATCCTTTCCTTTAACACAAACTACAGTGCATCACACCAAAAAAAAAAAAGTGAGAAGTTGAGCAACCATGAGAATATCTCACAGTCATGATCAGCATTAAAAAAAACTCAATATTGTCCATGAATGATAAGCACACAATCAAACCACTGGGCTTATAAAAACATTAAACATATCATTTGGACAAAACATTTCAAGACATTAACTTCTAAACTAGACACTGACATGAACTACTAACATGTACTGACTTACTGAAAACCTTGGAGGTGATCTGGACTTTCCTGTAGTTTCCTCTTGTCCTTGTAACAGCAGTAGCTCCTCCCTTCCTTGTCAATAATTGTGCAGAAATATCTGAGTGCTTCTTTCTTCCTAAATCATGAGCAAGTCCTGTCCAGTCCAACTGTTTCTGCTCCTGTTTGACTTCTGAACTTGTCTCTGGCTGTGTGTCCACTTACTGCAGCCTGTGACATCAGACTGTAGAATGTTGATACATCAAAGGCATCAAAGGACAAACACACACACACACACACACACACACACACACACACACACACACACACACACACACACACACACACAACACACACAAACACACACAAAAACACACACAAACACACACACACACACACACAGTGTAAGACAGTCCGATCTTAAGGAGATCATGCCGGCTGTAAATGTTAAAACGTACACAAAACAAGAAATGTCATGTACAAAAACATAGCCATACATGGCATCGACCAGGGATACACTGAGCCACTGCAACTGTGCGCGCCGCCATCTTACTCGCCATCCTACCTGTTACACTGTTATAAAATTTTACATTGCATCCCCTGGCCATAACCTAGTCCAGAGCTCATCTATGAACATCATTATTTATTGGATATAGGGAGAGTGGGGGGTGATTTGTGCCATGGGTAAGTTGTGCCACCCCCTGTTTCTCGGGAACCATAAAAGAAATTAGTCATGTGACCACAGATTTTTGAGGAGTCAGGCCTTTTACTTATCCTGTAAAGAAGAGAGCATCATTGCATGAGAATTAAGCATATTTAAGACAAAAAAAGAAGAAAAAAAAATGTTTTTGCCCTTCAAAGTAAAATTTTTGTGATCAAGGTTTTTTTATTGTTGTATCTGAACTGTAACAGACAAGTCTGAAAACATTTCACACATGTTGTAGTGTTTGGTAAGCTACACTATGAGTCTATACAGCTAGCATGATGTTAGCTTAAAACTGCTGGATGATGCATTTTTTTCCAAAATGTTGGGGTTGGGGTGATTTGTGCCAAAAGCCTGGGTTAAGTTGTGCCAGTGGCACAACTCACCCCCAATATGTTAAACATATCATTTTATTGTAATTGTACATTGTATTCTTACATTTCATCTCTTAAACTATATGTCACATAGTTTCATCACTTAAACTATGTGACAATCTTAATTTTAGGCCGAAAAGAGAGTTAGACCATCATGCCACAAAGTTATAAGAGGATGACAGACAGGGCTTCCACCCCTCTAGAGGACATGGACAGTGCAGTGAAAGAGGTGGAGAAGGGGGAGTCCATTGGTCAGGTGGCAAGGCAGATGAACATATGTAGGATTACATTAAAATGATACATGGAGAAGAAAAAAATAGATGGAAAAGAAATAAGGCCAGGATATAAAAGAACAGGATTTGCCAATCAAGTCTTTGATGAACATATGGAGAAAGAGCTGGCAGAACATATAAAGGCACTAGCAACAATGTTTTAAGTCCCATTAAATGCCGTGAACTGGCTTTTGAGTATGCACGAAGAAATGAGATCAATATCCCTGCCAGCTGGATTAGAGAGTTAAAAGCAGGTTTGGTTAAGTGTGCATTTATTAAGAAAAGGAAATAGGGAACATTAATAATTATTTCCCCAGGAAATGCTTATTACCAGTTATTACCGTGCAGATAGTTCACAGAGAAGCAAAACTGGGTTCTTATTAAGAGCATATAGCTTCAACTTATGTAAATCTGAATGTAAACGGCAATCGCTCAAAAAGTAAAATATTGGCCATTAATGTTGTAAAATAACTTTAAATAAACCTTAAATGAGTAATTTTGTGTTGAATGTGTCTAGCTTTTATATAGCATTACAGTTTCTGAGATTAAAATATACTGTTTTACTTGAATAATTAATGGCACAATTTACCCCACTGTATGCTCTCCAAAGGTACAACTTACCCCGCACCGGGGGCAAGTTGTACCACGAGACCACTTTTTTTCAGAAAGCTATATTTCTTAAATACTATATTTCAGTTCCAAAGTCATTGTTCCCATAGATGCACCACATCCTGAAATATATGTACATATTTAAATTGGAAGTGTTACTGTTATGGCCTAGCTTTAAAGTCACTTTAAGTAAAAACTGGCACAACTCTCCCCTATCCTGTGTCACCTTTGTTGCCATTTTACACAGTGCACAGCCTCCATTAAATTCTTTTACAGCGTATTTCCTGATAATCAATGTTTAGCCAAGCCATATAAATAATAAACATTTGATATATGTTTTCTACATTAGTAATTAAATTTACACAGAATTTAACGTTATTTTAGAAATAAATTAATTTAAGCAACAAAAAAGAGTCGGCTCTTTTTAGTGAGCCGAACAATAAGAACCGGCTCTCTTAAAAGAGTCCGAAGTCCCATCAGTGTATCCCGCGGTTGCTGAAGGTTTACTTTCACTTTGACCAACGTTTGTGGCGCGAATGATTTTCTCTGTCTGAAGGTAAATGTCTGCACTTTTAATGTTTTACTTGTCAACACTTCCTGTAGTTACCTGAATTATCGTTCGAGTTTTTTGGATGATGTTCCGTTTTTTTATTCTGCGATGTGGTATTTAGTTGTGTAGACTCTGAGTTGTCACTGAAAAGTCGGGATGAGGCAGGAAGAGCGCCGTTATTCTGACATGGCGACGCGCAGAGACGCAGCGGTTTGTGTCTCTTCATTCATTCATTATCCGCCAAGCGGTGGAGTCAGAGTAGAAGATGAGTGAGCTGATGGTCAGTAGCTGAACACGGAGCCTTTGTTAGTCTGTGGCTCCACTTACTGCTGACTGAAGGCAGCTTTTCCTGCCTGAATCAGCCTGTGGAGGAGGCGGACCTGAGCCGCTGCTCTCCCGCAGTCTGAGCCGCTAAATGCGGTCTGAGCTCGGCCGGACAGCGGCTGGAGAACAGCTCTGACTTTCTCTGTCATTAGATGAACTCTACGGGACTGAGCTCAGAGGGACTGACAGGGTTTTTCAGGCTCTATGTGATTTTCAGAGAGACAGTTAACACTCCATCCACAGAGTCAGAGGCCTCCTGGTCCTATCAGGACAAACTCTACCTGATGAATTAGATGATAAAGACCCAAATCCATAAATACTCTCACAATAAAGCATCTCAGCGGCTCTGATAGGTGATTATATCTCTGTGGCTGGTCACAGTACAAACAGAGAAACTGTCTGTCAGGACATATTTGCTGTTTTTTATTGATGTCTATCTGTGTCTCAGCTTTTTGCTTTGGTTTGGTTTGTTGTTGCTGCTTCATATTGTTCAGACATTAAAATTAGAAAAGGCAGGAAAGTGCCAGGGGCCCCAACTAAAAGGGCCCCTGGAATAATATTGAGGTGAAGTGAACTGAGTCTCAGTTGTTTTGTGTGGAATAATCACCTGCAGCTTGTTTCATCAAGTCATTTTCTACAGAAACACTGCAGACAAACAGATTGTCAGATAAAATCAGTGGATCTCAGTCCATCTGTGTGTCAGTGAATGGAAATGGTCGCCTCTGAATCGTGTGTGAAAGACATGAAAGGATTTTAACCACGTGACTCTGAATAAGACACTTCAAAACTTCTACCAGTATGTCTCCTGTCCAAAAAGGTGGGAAAAGACACTGGACCTGTGCTATGGGTCGATACAGGGGGTCTATAAATCTCTTCCTCTCCCTCCTTTGGGCTCCTCTGATCACAGCTGTGTGCATTTGCTGCCCACATATAAAACTGTTTTAAAGAGGGAGAAGAAAAAGATCAGGGACATAAAGGTCTGGACAGATGAGACGGTACTCTGCTTCCAGGGACTTTTAACTGCACGGATTGGGATGTTTTCACACAGTCCTGTGGGGATGATTTGGACTCATTGGTGGACATAACATGCTCATACATGGTCTTTTGCAGGGATATGATCATTCCCTGTAAACCTGTTAAAATATTTCCCAACAACAAACCATGATTTACCAAATCAGTCAAAGCAGGATTACAAACCAGAACTGGAAAACAAGATGGCAGCGAACTTGGTTCAGCCTGGTCAAGCATGAAAACTACTGCAGGCCTTCAGAGCACAGAGCTCAGTACTGGTGTCTTTTTAGATGGTTGGAACTCGGACACAGAGCTGGCTAATGCTCTGAATTGTTAACATGTCCCTAAGCTCTGGAAAGATGCTGTGGTTTCTGTCCCAAAACACTGAATGATGTTAGAGCAGTCGCTCTGACTTCAATTTGAATGAAAACTTTTGAGAAACTGGTCAGATCTGAGATCCTGAAGCAAACTGAACATGCACTGGATCCTCTGCAGTTTGCATACAGGCCTCACAGAGGAGTGGAGGATGCTACAGTGACTCTGATCAACATGCTTTTAAAACATTCATTCATTCATTTTCTACCGCTTAATCCCCTGTCAGGGTCACGGGGGAGCTGGAGCCTATCCCAGCTATCCCCACCTCTCGCCTATGGGCCAGCCAGTCAGTCGCCAGTCAATCGCAGGACAGACAACCACACGCACACACTCACACCTACGGGCAATTTAGAGTGGCCAATTAATCTAACCCATGCATGTTTTTGGGATTGTGGGAGGAATATCCGGAAAGAACCCACGCAGGCACATGGAGGGAGGAACATGCAAACTCCACACAGAAGGGCCCAGACCTCACATTTGAATTGAAAGGCTCCTTCAACAGTTTGATTTAAATAATCTGGTGGGTTGGAGGAAGTCCTCAGACTAAATAGTTAAGTGGTCTAGTCGTCTGCTTGGTGAGTCCCAGCCAAGCCCACCGTCCCTGTACAGCAGACAGGTACAGAGGACAGCTACCTCCATTTTAAATGATGACTCCACCCTTTGCACTGCCACTTTCTGCTTCTTCCCTCTGGACAGAGATTTATTGTCCCAAGATGTAAAACAATCTTGCAAAAAAAATCTACCTATGGGTACAAATAAAGTAACCTGAACCTGAATCTGAGGATGATTTCAGTTGATGTGCAGATGAATGATTTGTGTTTTCTCTCCACATGAAGGTAGAAAGTGTGTGTGAGCTGATGTGGATGTGAATTCAGCATCATGAATCAGTGTGAGGACAGAGAGGAGGGAGCCCCTCCCCCTAAAAGCAGTCTGTGTGGGGACCATGAGATCCAGACCAAAGCTCAGAGGTGAGATGAGGATCTCTAACTGTCCATGACTCTTCTCCATGTCAGAGCTCAGCACTCACATCACTGCACCATCATTATTCACACTCAAAGCTCTGTGTGTGTTGTGTTGAAGGCCAGAGCAGCAGCACACACCAGACTCTGCTGGACCTGGACCTGAACATGGACCTGAGCCCAGCTGTGTGTCCATGAAGAGTGACAGGTCAAAGGGTGGTCTCATTAATTTCAAAGGACAGCCTCCCTCTGCTGCAAAGAAGTGAGCTGCAGCTGAGTTTAAAATGTATCAGACAGCTGTCCTGTATAACTGGTCTTCTATGAAAGATGAAGTGATTGTGTTTTGTCTCCAGGCTTCATGAATGACACAGTATATGAACATGATCAGGCTGAAATACAGGCTTTAGTGGCAAAGTTGATGTTTCTCTTTTCAAGAAAAGCACTTCTTATGTTCTTATATGTGTCATTCAGATCAGAACTAAAACTCCCTGTAACTCAGCATCTATCCAGTTCCAGTGTTTGTGTTAGTGTCCTGTAGCAGAGGTGAGACTTCTGTCAAACCCAGTGTGAGTCCTTAAAACTCATCATTTAAAAGGTGGACTTGTTGTGATGACTCTAGATCATGAGGTACAGAACTGATTGCTTGTTTCCTCTCATTGAGAATGTCACAGCACAGTAGTGTTTGCTTTAATCAGGACAGTCAGCACAGAACATAAAAGCAGCTGTTGTTTGTGTACAAAGCATAAAACGCTCACAGATGCTGCAAACATAATGTGAGCTAATTCTTCATGATTCCTCCACAGAGTGGACCAGGAGAGCTCAGAGGTTCCCAGTGCTCAGTCTGCCCAGCAGCATCAAACACACCTGGACTCCATATTTATGGTCTGTACATGGACAACAACTACTTTGACATCTGTTGTGTTGACAATAATGTCCATGCTGCACTTTTTAGGACCAGTGGATTGTCAGTGTGTCCAACATGGATCTGATGTTTGGCTCCATGGTTTTACTTTGATTGTGTCATTCATATAGTTTTCTGTTCCAGCTGCTGGAGGAGAACATTGTCATTTTATGAAGAAGGAGCTGAAGAAGATCCAGAAGGTTGTGAGTCCAGATTACCCACAATGCTCAGAGAGTCAGAGGGAGGATGAGGAGGTGTTGGACGGTGAGGATGAAGAGCAGAGGAGGAGCAGCAGAGAGGCTTTTGTGAAGATCACAGTAAACGCCTGAGGAGAATGAAGCAGGAGGAGCTGGCTGACTGTCTGCACAGCAGTAAGAGGATTTCTCTAAAGATTCAACATGATGGACAAATGGGACATTTACTATCGCCTCAAGACATGGAGGGAAATATGTTCATGTGTGTTCTTTAGGGGGATGAACATGTCATGTTTTCTTTATGAATCAGTCATTGATGTTTCTTGTTTGTTCATTCAGGACATGATGCTGCAGTTTGTCAACGTAAACTTAAACCTACTCTGAAGAAGAAGTTCCAGTGTGTGTTTGAGGGGATCTCTAAAGCAGGAAACCCAACCCTTCTGAATCAGATCTACACAGAGCTCTACATCACAGAGGGAGGGACTGGAGAGGTCAATGATGAACATGAGGTCAGACAGATTGAAACAGCATCCAGGAAACCAGCCAAACCAGAAACAAGCATCAGACTAGAAGACATCTTTAAAACCTCACCTGGAAGAGATGGACCAATCAGAACAGTGGTGACAAAGGGAGTGGCTGGCATTGGGAAAACAGTCTTAACACAGAAGTTGACTCTGGACTGGGCTGAAGACAAAGCCAACCAGGACATACACTTCACATTTCCATTCACGCTTTAGAGAGCTGAATGTGCTGAAAGAGAAAAAGTTCAGCTTGGTGGAACTTGTTCATCAGTTCTTTACTGAAACCAAAGAAGCAGGACTCTGCAGGTTTGAAGAGGTCCAGGTTCTGTTCATCTTTGACGGTCTGGATGAGTGTCGACTTCCTCTGGACTTCCACAACACTGAGATCCTGACTGATGTTACAGAGTCCACCTCAGTGGATGTGCTGCTGACAAACCTCATCAGGGGAAACTGCTTCCCTCTGCTCGCCTCTGGATAACCACACGACCTGCAGCAGCCAATCAGATCCCTCCTGAGTGTGTTGACATGGTGACAGAGGTCAGAGGGTTCACTGACCCACAGAAGGAGGAGTACTTCAGGAAGAGGTTCAGAGATGAGGAGCAGGTCAGAAGGATCATCTCCCACATCAAGACTTCACGAAGCCTCCACATCATGTGCCACATCCCGGTCTTCTGCTGGATCACTGCTACAGTTCTGGAGGATGTGTTGAAAACCAGAGAGGAGGAGGGCTGCCCAAGACCCTGACTGAGATGTACATCCACTTCCTGGTGGTTCAGTCCAAACTGAAGAATGTTAAGTATGATGGAAGAGCTGAGACAGATCCACACTGGAGTCCAGAGACCAGGAAGATAATTGAGTCTCTGGGAAAACTGGCTTTTGAGCAGCTGCAGAAAGGAAACCTGATCTTCTATGAATCAGACCTGACAGAGTGTGGCATCGATATCAGAGCAGCCTCAGTGTACTCAGGAGTGTTCACACAGGTCTTTAAAGAGGAGAGAGGACTGTACCAGGACAAGGTGTTCTGCTTCGTCCATCTGAGTCTTCAGGAGTTTTTGGCTGCTCTTTATGTCCATCTGACCTTCATCAACTCTGGAGTCAATCTGCTGTTAAAAAAGAAATCATCTTCTCAAAGACTCAAAATAATAACAGGTAAATTTGCAGCCTTCTACCAGAGGGCTGTGGACAAGGCTTTACAGAGTCCAAATGGACACCTGGACTTGTTCCTCCGCTTCCTCCTGGGTCTTTCACTGCAGATCAGTCAGAGTCTCCTACGAGGTCTGCTGACACAGACAGGAAGTGGCTCACAGACCAATCAGGAAACAGTCCAGTACATCAAGAAGAAGATTGAAGAGACTCCCTCTGCAGAGCAAAGCATCAACCTGTTCCACTGTCTGAATGAACTGAATGATCGTTCTCTAGTGGAGCAGATCCAACAGTCCCTGTTGGATTTCTTCATCATTATATAAAGACTCTGCTATTTTATTCAGCAGGAAGGAAAATAAATTCCTCTCTTCTTTAATTCTTTATAATCATCTCTGAGCTTCATCACATTGAATCTGAATTAAAATAATGGATCCTACATTAAAGAGCCAAGTCTCAGCTTTAATTTGAGCAGGTTGACATCAGTATAGAATGAACTGTGTGGGAGATTCAGCTCTTTTAGTGGTTCAAAAGTAACTGGACAAATACACATGAAGTCAAACAAACTCATTCATTCATTGCCAGGGTCGCGCTGGAGCTGGAGCGTATCCCTGCTGACTATGAGCGAGAGGCGGGGTACACCCTGGACTGATCGCCAGTCAATCACAGGGCTGACACACACACTGACAGACAACCACACACGTACACACTCACACCTACGGGCAATTTAGAGTAGCCAATTAACCTAACCCATGCATGTTTTTGGTATTGTGGGAGGAAGCCAGAGTACCGACACAGGCACAAGGAGAACATGCAGCCCAGACCGGGGGTTCAAACCTGGAACCCTCTTGCTGTGCTAAGCACTGCACCACCGTGCCACTTGTGAAACAAACTCATCAGATTTAATATTTAGTGTAAAACCCTTTGCAGTCATTGACTGTAGTATCCATTATTATATTTTAAAGTCAATGTGCTGAGAGTCTGAAGAACATAACAAGTCTAACTGTCCAAATACTTACGGCCTTGACTGTACTTGTCTGTTTATTACTGATTGTGTCATATTTAACTGTCATATCTTCAACTTGTGTCTCTGTTTTAGAATAAAACAGAAAGGATTTGAATCAGAGCCAATTTAAGATGATCATCAATGTAGAAACTCCTCATTGGTTAGCAGGTGGATAAAGAGCTGATATTTCTGCTTCACTCAAGAAATCTGTGTTTGATGTTTGGCCCAGTTTTCAAATGCAGGTCTGTTAGTTTGCTGTGAGCTGCAGAGCAAACTGAGAGTTTTGTTCCTTTGATTGTCCTTTCAACACAAATGTTATTTGACTTTTTCTTCATTGTTTCCTCTTCAGACTGAGCAGCTGTAACCTCTCAGAGAGAAGCTGTGAAGCTCTGTCCTCAGTTCTCAGCTCCCAGTCCTCTAGTCTGAGACACCTGGACCTGAGTAACAATGACCTGCAGGATTCAGGGGTGAAGCTTCTGTCTGCTGGACTGAAGAGTCCACACTGTACCCTGGAGACTCTCAGGTCAGGATCCATCAACCTGTTTAGCTGATGATTTGCTCATATCTGATTTACATCAGTGGATAAACAGCCAACTTCTGTAGGATTGTTCAAAGTAAAGTTTACTAAAGTTTAGCAGAACTTTTTAGACTTACACAACAGTTATTCATCTTTTTCTCTTATTTTTTAATGGACCAGAACCAAAAACAAAAATATGAACAGAAAAAGAACAACAATACAGAGCAGCAGGTGTTGACAGAGGGTTCCTGTGTGATGTTGTGTGTGTCTGCAGGCTGTCAGGATGTCTGATCACAGAGGAAGGCTGTGCTTCTCTGGCCTCAGCTCTGAGCTCCAACCCCTCCCATCTGAGAGAGCTGGACCTGAGCTACAATCATCCAGGAGACTCAGGAGTGAAGCTGCTGTCTGCTGGACTGAAGGATCCACACTGGAGACTGGACACCCTCAGGTATGGAGAGGCCTGCTGCAGCCACAGACAGTGTGTGATAGAGGAGGAAGAGCTGGAAACATTTAGTGTGTCACAGCTGATAACAGATCTCTACAGAAGTGCTTTGAATTCAACAGCAACACAAAGAGGGGTTTTTCTCTAATTCTGCCTTCAGTATCTCATCATGACTCACTGTGTCATATTTAAGAGAAAATATGTGCCAATCATTAAATCAGGTGTGGTCAGCTGTTTTCTGTGACCTGAGCAGGACTTTCTCAGACTGGATTTCATGCTGCATCAGCACAAAGCCAGCGTGGAAACATTTGAGCTGCAGCTGCTTGAACTGCTCCTGAACCAACAGAGCCACTTTGAGCACTCAGAGTGCTTTCACCACAACTACCCCAAAGACTTTAGATACCTGTTCAGTACTGACACACTAATAATAACATCCCAACAATAATAAGAGCATCTACACTGCTCAGAGACATTCATCTGCCAGTGTCTCAAACGAAGGAGGAAATGAAATCAGGTCTCTGATCATGTCTCTGTCTTCTAAAATATCCATGATCAATAATCAGCTGAACCTCTCTGAGATCCTGATCTTGTCATTGTGAGATCTTTTGTTGTGTCTGACACCAAAAGTGATATCAAATGGAGAAGACAAATGATGAAATCTTTCCTCCATGTCACCTCCCTGTATAATTCCAAGATAAGGACTCCAGGTCCTTTGTCTCTTTGCTGACTGAACAGAATAATCAAACCATCTGTGTATGAGAGCCATGTAATGTCCATGTTTGCATGCTGAAAGAGAACATGCTGGTCTGACCCCTGTCCTTCTTTCAGGGTGAAGCCTGGTGGAGTCCGATGGTTGAGACCAGGTCTGAGGAAGTGTAAGTGTGGTTTTCATTTGATTCCTGAAAACAAAGCAGCTCACATTCAACCATCTTCAAAGTGTCAATCAATGATCAGGTGATAGATCAATAACTGCAGCTGTGTTGTGTCTTCTTCTCTCCATCAGATTTCTGTGAACTCACCATCGACACAAACACAGTAAACAGAGAGATCAAACTGTCTGACAACAACAGGAAGATGACACGTGTGGAGGAAGATCAATCATATCCTGATCATCCAGACAGATTTGACCAGTGTCCTCAGCTGCTGTGTAGAAATGGTCTGACTGGTCGCTGTTACTGGGAGGTCGAGTGGAGAGGAAGGGTTTATATATCAGTGAGTTACAGAGGAATCAGAAGGAAAGGAGACAGAGAAAACTGTTTGTTTGGATGGAACAATCAGTCCTGGAGTCTGAGCTGCTCTGATGGTGGTTACTCTGTTTGGCACAATAACAGAGCGACACATGTCTCCTCCTCCTCTTCATCATCTTTCTCTGTCTCTGACAGAGTAGCAGTGTATGTGGACTGTCCTGCTGGCTCTCTGTCCTTCTACAGAGTCTCCTCTGACTCTCTGATCCACCTCTACACCTTCAACACCACATTCACTGAACCTCTGTATCCTGGGTTCAGGTTCTGGTGGTCTGGTTCCTCAGTGTCTCTGTGCAAAGTTTAGCAGAGAGAGTCTCCTCCTGAGTAGTGCTTCTCAATTATTTTCTGTTACCCCCCCAAGTAAGAAGAAAACATTTCACCCCCCCCGATCGCTATTATAAATAGATAATAAACATACTGGTCTTTCCTCTTCTCCTAGTCACAGTGAAGCCAAGCGCTACACACGCTTCATCGTATTTCCTCGCCTTAGCTTTCAGGTGACTTTCGTTTGTCTCATCTCCGCCTCAGCGGTGTGATGCCAGGGTCACACGTGACCCCTGGGTGCGCCCACTATTTGAGAAGGACTGTGTTAGAGAAACTCTTTCACTGTTGAACAGATAGTTCAGTCTGTACATGTCTGTCTCTTTCACTCACACTCACCTTTTCAGATTCATGTATTAAAGCAGTTTATTTGTTAAACTCTTCTAAATGATTCCTTGTAAACTTCTTCCTCTTCCAGTCCTTTAAAGATGGAAACTACAATTATTACAGGAGAAAAATGTTGCTGACTTTTACTTTTTAAGATTCTAATCATGACCTTGTCCTTTCACATTAAAAGCATCATTGTGAACATCAGTGTTTTGTCTTTCTCTGAATCTTGGGACAACTGAGCTGATTCACTTCAAACTAAAATGCTGCCACAGTTTATCTTAAAGATCTGAGAAAAAACAAAGATAGAAACTTGTCAAACTGTCTTTCAGAGGTTCACAGAGTTAGAGAGCTCCTGACTGAAGAGTTTGAGCCTCGATGCAATGAATTTTAAAAGTCAACTTTAAAAAAAGACTCAGAAAAGATGAGAGTGAAAACCAGCAGCTGAAATTTGACTAAAACAAGAAGCTGTGAAGTTTTTCAACTTCATCTGTCATTTTTACAGTGTATACCTGGTTTTCACAATGTTTTTCATGTTTTACAGTGAATCCTCTGGCTGCTGATAATACTTGTGTACTTTTACTGCTGATGTTGTCATTGGTCGTTTTCATTTTCACACTGCATCACATATTTCTGACAGTCCTTTCCCTTGTGATGTTTTCCACGTTGTCTCCCTGGTTGTTGTGTTTTTAACAGTGCAGCCTAACTTCCACTTTACAATACATCTGCTACTTTTTATTTTTTACATCATTATTTTTTACAAGTTCATAACACTGTTGTAATATTTTACAGTGCATCCCCTGGTTGTAAGTTAGTTCAGAGCTCATCTATGACCATCATTTTTTATTGGATATATCCTGTCACCTTTGTTGCCATTTTACACAGTGCACAGCCTCCATTAAATTCTTTTACAGTGTATTTCCTGATAATCAATGTTAGAATTTTTTACAGTGCATCTTTATCATTTTACAGTGATCCTTTTAGTTGTCACATTTTTTACAGTGTATCTGCTTGTACAGAAAACATGGATGGAATAATACATGGAACATTATTCAAACTATGACCAGTCCTCATCTTCCTGCTGATGTCATCAATACTGATTGATACATATTGATCCTAATAATCAGTGTGAGTCCTGTTGTCAGTGTGACCACTGGATATTATTTGTGCAAATACATTTTAAAAAATTCAATACATGACACTTTGAAATAACTGCTGTCTTAAAACTGTAAAATTTAACAGCACACAGGCAGCAAATGATGCCAACGAAAAAATTTCTGAAGTTGTACAAAACACTGTAAACAACACATTACTGCATAATAAAATGTCTGCAAATGTATAAAAAACTGACACATTTCACTGTGGTGCATTGTGTAACTTGAGGCAGACTACTACTCACTTTACAGTTCAAGTATAAAACAGTAAGAGAACTCATTCAATTCAGATTAGAAATCATTTTATGCAACTCTCTGATACAACATAACATTATGAATCACAACCATATGACATCTGAGCATCAAACCATTTGTAATATCTTAATCTCTCCTTTCTAGAATCAGTTCACTCTGTGTAGTGTCACTCACTTGAAGCATGGAAGTGATCATGGAAACAAGTTTCATGCTCAATCAAAACAAAAAACACTTTGTGCAAAATGACTGATGTTATTTTGCTGAACAGTGGTTCATGTTTTCATCAGTACCAGTGCACACAAAGAGTCCAACACGATACTCAGCTCCACAGCATTTCACCCACTGTGTGACTCAGACGATGGCTTCAGAATCAAGGTGAAGAGATGCTGTTATATCTTCAGAAAAATCCAGTGTTTCAACTGAACACATTTTAACTGGACCAGACTCAACTGTTTTTAAGGACGAGCATTCACAGTGATAGCTGCTTGATAACCTGCTTGACAGATTCCTCTAAATTTTCAGTTGTACAAAAAACTACAGTATTTGGTTCACCACTCCCCAAAAGCTTGGCTATAACTGAAGCACACATCTTTGTTGTGAGTAGAACCTGAAGGAGCTGCTTCAGTATTTTGGAAATGAGATGAAGTATTTCATCAGTTACAGACTGAGAATTGTTTACTGTCTCTGTGTCGTTGTTGAAAGGGATCTGGTTAGACACACTTGTGTTATCAATGGAGCTGTGTATCTTAATGAGATGTTTCCTGAATCCACTAGAGAGACATTTACCTGGATACATGGCATGAATTCATTTGAGGTTCCTGAACAAAAGCAACACTGAGCCAAAGGATGAATTTCAGAGGAAACATCTCAACATTTTGGCTAAATAAGCTACTTATGGTTTGTTTAACAGCTTTGCTCTGAGCTCTTTTACTCTGGGAGTTTCTTCAGTTGTATCAATATTGTACAGAGTTGTCTGCAAAAATGTGCACAGGCTGGAGAGAGTGTCATCATACTTCACACTGAAAACAAAATGTGACTTGAACAGCTCATCAAAAGCACCAAAGGATGTACATGACTGACATGACAGAAGCTTTTTGTCCAAGACAATATAAAAGGTGAAAACCTGGGTCTTTGAAGTTTCTGTGGCAAGAAGATATGGCTGATGGGTTCCTTCAGTGGTCAGGAGATGATCCTCAAGGCTTTGGGACTGAAACAAGAGAAATATGTTTACAAAAATGTGTTTCTAAAACTCAGCAACATCTACAGTATTTGGAAGTTTTGACAAACCTTCTGAAATTTTACCAGATGATCCGTTGCCTCTCCGACGCTGATCTTTGTGGGATGCTTTCTTCCAGCTGGTTGTGGAGTGAGAAGATGAAGCAGCACCAGAAGAGAAGCCATGTTGCTGTCCCACTTGGGGACAGAGTGAAAAGTACTTTTACACTCATTATATATATTAAGTAGTGTGTTTATGATATTGCTCTGTGCATTGTTCTAATGGTTTTACTATGATCTTAAACATATACACATATAACAACTATTAATGGCCCAGTCATTATAAATCTGTGCTGCAGAGCAAAGCAATGTTCAGCCCTCACACTGAATCTTAACTGCAGACTTAAGTGGCCTATTTAGACTCAGAGATGCTTTTGTAAAATAAATCAATAAAAACACAATAAACTGACGACTGTTGGACGACTCACATAACTGCATTACTATTCTGATGATAACTGTACCTGCTTCATCAGCAGTGTCAGATCCTTCATTCAGGGCAGCTTTCAGTTGTTGTTTTAAGAGAGACGTCTCTTTCAGGTTCCTGCCTCCTTGATAACTTTATCTTTAAAACTGCTGTTCCATTTTTCAAGGAACCTTGAAGCAACCTCTGCTCCAAACATCAGTGAGAAATCTTGCAAAATCTAAATAAAAGAGAAAAACAACATTTTCAAACATTTAAAATAAACCAATATTTTTACTTAAAAAATATATTTAATACTAACCAGTCCCATGACATCCAAGAAATGTGGAAACGTGTAATACATCAGCTGACCACTGTGGGTCATGGAGAATCTGCTGAAGGTTTCTCTCACCTTCTGGAACACTAAGTCAGGATCAGCTGTGTGGTGAAGGAGAGATATGGCTTCCATGCATTCATCTCTGATTGGCTGATCATCATATGTTCTGGATGATGTGGGACCTCCTTTTAGCTCCACTCTACTCTGGGATGAAGAGGTGCTTTTGGATTTCCGTTGCTCTTCATGCAACACTCAAGAAAGGGTTAGGGCCTTTGTTGCTTTGAATATCATAGAAGTGTTCCTGAAAGAAAAAAGCTGTCTCATGAACAAATACTGTATGTTGCTTATATGCAAACAAGGGAGTTAAACGTACATATCATTTTTGGAGTATGGGTCTTTTAAAGATGGGAAAAGTGAAACAATCCTGAGGGCATGAAACTCTTTTGTTACTAACAGCTCTCCTGCAAGCGGGAAAAAAAATCTTACCATTTTTAAATTTTTTTATGTACATATTTTTTTTTAATAAAAGGATATAGGATTAAGTTGAAGCCTCTTACCCTTCTTTTCCATGCATGTGAGCGACAATAATATTAACCAGTAACCGTGTGGTGGAATCTTTCAAACTTCCAGTCTCTTCATACTCTTTAATCACAGTCATCCCTGCTGGTTTTGAATTTGCTCCACATTCTAAAAAAGAAAACATTATAAACATATTTACAACTACACTTAGATCTATGTTGTAAGCAAATACATTCATCTAATACCTATTACATACATATTACTTGCATTTTTTAGGAATTATGTCTAATAAATAATGATTAAAATCTAGTTGTATACAAGTTGGAAAACAATGACATTTTTTTTGCAAGGACACTGTCCACCAAAGGCTGGCATCCAGAATCACTTGTGTCTCTGCTTAAAGTGCTTGAGACTGACAGTGTATCTGTCAGACTTGGAGAGGAGGAGCCTTCACACCCTTGCTGCAGGACACTTAGATCTGAAGATCACACACACACAAGTATAAGGCAATAAAATCTGAAGTCCAGCACATTAAAACTATATCACAGACCTGGCTGGATATCACCTGTCTCAAGACAAAACATTACCATTACCTATAACTCTGCTTACCACAAGTAGTGAGGGTCACATATTCTGTCAGGTCTGAACGATCAGCCAGGTTCAAAATACACGTTTCTCACCGCTGTTTAAAACAGCAAGGCTACAGTTTATAAGCTCAACTGTTAGCATGCTAGCCAAAACTGACTTTTCAGCTGCGCCTGCGCCTGCTGAGCCGGAAATTATACTCTTAAAACACCGACATGCGGTTGCATTGTTGGATGGTTATTTCCAAAACAGTATTAATTACCTTCAAGATGCACGTCGTCATTAATTTGTGAAGCTTATCAAACAGTTTGTCATTACCGTCATACAGACACATCACACGCCACAGACAGTATGGCCGACATTAACGCTTTGAGTGAAAGCTAACAGCTCCACGATGGCAGCTAGGGACAGTTAGCTAACTAATGCTGCAGGAGCTACTTGCTCTAAATAATGGAGTAAAAGCAATGGGGTTACGTTCAACATCAAGTTCGCAGTCATTAGCGGTACTATGTAAGTAGATAAAGTGAGAACAATGACATAATATCACGCATTTAAAGTACTTTTTGATCAAAACCATGCTCTTACCAGCCTTGTGAGGACGTTCCTTGTGCTGCTCATGCAACACCAGGGAATAAAGTCCAAAATTCAACTCGGCCTGGGTGTACACCTTAACACAAACTGTAGTCAGAGTTATAAAATAAACTCCAGAAATGTAACTCTTTCACACTTTTTTGCCTGGCTCCAGATTTTAGTACTTTGTGAATTTGCTGTGTGTTAGTACATGTAGTTGTGTACAGTTCAGCTGCTGCAGTCCTTGGTGCTGTATTCACCAACCCAGCTGAATGGTCCTGAGTGCTTATTGTTGTAATTCATTTGGTATTTTTGAGAAGATTGAATATCATTAGTATGAGTTACGTTTTGGTTAGAGTTAGGCTTTCAGTTATGATGGTTAAGGTTAGGTTAGGTTAAGGGGCAAGGGAATGTATTATGGCAACATGTATCCTCACAACTATATTAAGACGAGAATGTGTGTGTGTGTGAGAGAGAGAGAGAGAGAGAGTATTTGTCCTTTGATGCCTTTGATGTATCAACATTCTACAGTCTGATGTCACAGGCTGCAGTAAGTGGACACACAGCCAGAGACAAGTTCAGAAGTCAATCAGGAGCAGAAACAGTTGGACTGGACAGGACTTGCTCATGATTTAGGAAGAAAGAAGCACTCAGATATTTCTGCACAATTATTGACAAGGAAGGGAGGAGCTACTGCTGTTACAAGGACAAGAGGAAACTACAGGAAAGTCCAGATCACCTCCAAGGTTTTCAGTAAGTCAGTACATGTTAGTAGTTCATGTCAGTGTTTAGTTTAGAAGTTAATGTTTTTAAATGTTTTGTCCAAATGATATGTTTGTAAAATTGGGACAACAAGTAATCATACCCATAAGGCCAGTGGTTTGATTGTGTGCTTATCATTCATGGACAATGAAAATTTTAAATACTGATCATGATTTGAGATATTCTCATGGTTGCTCAACTTCTTAACTTTTATTGGTGTGATGCACTGTAGTTTGTGTTAAAGGAAAGGATTTCTAGGAAGTCTATACTGTCTGCAACAAGATCCTTTCTAAAGAAATTCTAATGGAAATGATGGAGCATAAAATCCACAGTCCCTGTCCTGTGGAAAAGTTGACTTCCAGAGTTGAAAAGAAGCAAACATGAGGCTTCAACAGTCTGAGTAGATCAAGTTTCTATCTTCCAGGTATTTTTAGTCCAAAATTCCCCTCTTCTACCTGAACCTCTGTGATCTGGGGTTTACTTTCACCCTCTGTTCCAATTTGGACTTTCAGATATCAGCCTTATTTCACTGTTTACTGATCATTTTCAGCCACATCACAGCTGTTATGTTACTACTAATGCAAAGCAAACTTTTGCTGTTTCTTTTAAACTATGAAAAGGTTGTAAGAAAATGAAATGTGTTTCTCAGTGAGTTAGCATCACTTTATTAGTGGTTCAGATGAACAAACCAGTTTGCTGTGCAGTAAAGTGGAAGAAAAACTTGCAGCGTTCCCAGCAATTCAATTCAATTCAATTCAATTCAATTTTATTTATATAGCGCCTTCCACAATCAAAATTGTCTCAAAGCGCTTTACAGAGACCCAGAGCCTGACCCCAGAGCAAGCACTTAAGGCGACAGTGGCAAGGAAAACTCCCTTTTAACAGGAAGAAACCTTGAGCAGAACCTGGCTCAGATGGGGACCCTCCTGCCGATGGCCGGGCTGGGTGAAAGGAGGAAAAGGAGGAAGATAGGACAGCTAGGAATGGAGGAGAGGGGAGAAAGACATGCAGCATAATACAGACAATGTGGGTCAGTATTTACATTACAGTTAGTGGACAGTTATTGGATAATGTGTGCTCAGCAGATTAGAATTATGAAACAGAGCACGGAGGCAAAAAGCTGTCATGACTGGTAATTATTTACATTACAGTCTGCAAAGAATATTAATCAAATATTTATCTGTAGCAGAACGGAACATTAAACATGTTAGAAATCGATCATTGTAAACAATAAACAGCAGCAGGTGGGTGGAGCCAAGACCATAGGACATGCAGCTCCGGAGCCAGAGGTACCTGCAGTAAGGTACAGAGAAAGAGAGACCAGAGAGAAACAAACACAGGACTACGGGACAGAGAGGACACAGAGTTAATGACATGTAATAAAGGCTAATAAATTTGAGAGTGGGTCTGAGGAGAGAAAGAGAAAGAAGAAGAAGTGCACAGTAAATCATGGGATGTCCCCCAGCAGCCTAGGCCTATAGCAGCATAACTAGGGGATGATTCAGTTGCCTGAGCCGGCCCTACTAAGGGCTATATCCTTAACTGTAACAGTGTCTATAGAGATAATTGTGACTAACTATAAGTTTAAATAACTAGGACTGTAACTACAACTAATTATAAGCTTTATCAAACAAGAAGGTTTTAAGCTTCGTTTTAAAATTAGAGAGGGTGTCTGCTTCCCAACCCAAACTGGCAGTTGGTTCCATAGGAGAGGGGCCTGATAGCTAAAGGCTCGGCCTCCCATTCTACTTTTTAGAGATTTTGGGAACCATAAGCAAACCTGCATTCTGGGAACGAAGCAATCTGTTAGGATGATATGGTACTATCAGCTCTTTGAGATATGAAGGAACCTGGCCATTGAGGGCCTTATATGTAAGGAGAAGGATTTTAAAATCAATTCTGGATTTTACAGGAAGCCAATGAAGAGAAGTTAGTACAGGAGTAATGTGATCTCTCTTGCTAATTCCAGTCAGTACTCTCGCTGCAGCATTTTGGATCAGCTGGATGCTTTTTAGAGAGTTAACTGGACATCCTGATAATAGGGAATTACAGTAGTCCAGCCTAGAAGTAACAAAAGCATGGACAAATTTTTCAGCATCACTCTGCGACAGAATGTTCCTAATCTTACTGATATTGCGCGAGGTGAAAGAAGGCGGTCCTAGAGACTTGTTTTATATGTGAGTTAAAGGACAGATCCTGATCAAAAATAACTCCAAGGTTCCTCACAGTCGTACTGGAGGCTAAATTAATGCCATCCAGAGTAACTATATGATTAGATAAACTGTTTCTGAGGTGTTTGGGACCAAACAAAATAACCTCAGTTTTGTCTGAATTCAGAAGAAGAAAGTTACAGGTCATCCAGGCCTTTATGTCTTTAAGACATGCCTGAAGTATGGTTAACTGATCTGTTTCGTCTGGTTTCATAGATAAATATAGCTGGGTATCATCCGCATAGCAATGGAAATTTATTCCATGCTTCCTGATAATATTGCCTAGGGAAGCATGTATAAGGTGAACAGTATCGGTCCAAGCACAGAACCCTGTGGAACTCCATGACTTACTCTGGTATATATGGAGGGATCATCATTAACATGAACAAACTGGTATCTATCTGATAGATATGATTTAAACCAGCCTAGTGCTGTTCCTTTAATCCCAATAACATGTTCCAATCTATCCAATAGGATATTATGATCAATGGTGTCAAATGCAGCACTAAGGTCTAGCAGGACAAGTATAGAGACGAGTCCATTATCTGATGCTATAAGAAGGTCGTTGGTAACTTTCACCAGTGCTGTCTCTGTGCTATGATGAACTCTAAATCCTGACTGAAAAACTTCAAACAAACCGTTCCTATGTAGATGATCACACAACTGAGTTGCAACAGCCTTTTCAAGAATTTTAGAATTAAAGGGAGATTGGATATAGGTCTATAGTTTGCCAAAATGTCAGAGTCCAGAGAAGGTTTTTAAGTAAAGGTTTGATAACTGCAACCTTAAAAGCCTGTGGGACATATCCTGTAACCAACGAGAGATTTATCTGATCTAATATGTGAGTGCCAATCAAAGGCAACACATCTTTAAGAAGTCTGGTCGGGATAGGATCCAAAAGACATGTTGATGATTTAGATTTAGAAACTACTGAAGTCAATTCAGCTAGATCTATGGAGAGAAACAGTCTAACGACAAATCAGGACTGGCAGACATTTCTAAAGATGCTGTTCTAGACATACCTACATCATTAACAGTTGTAGGCAGGATGATATGGATTCTGTCTCTAATGTCTACTATTTTGTTGCTAAAGAAGCTCATAAAGTCATTACTAGTGAGAGCTAGAGGGATGCATGGTACAACAGAGCTATGGCTCTTTGTCAGCCTGGCTACAGTGCTGAAAAGAAACCTAGGGTTGTTCTTGTTTTCCTCTATTAATGATGAGTAATAGGCAGTTCTTGCCTGACGAAGGGCTTTTTATACGTTATGATGCTGTCTTTCCAGGCTAGGCGGAATTCCTCTAAATTAGTGGATAACCATTTCCTTTCCAGCTTTCGTGATATCTGCTTTAAAGTACGTATTTGTGAATTGTACCATGGAGCTAGCTTCCTCTGATTACTGACCTTCTTTTTCAAAGGGCAACAGAGTCAAGGGTTGAACGCAATGAAGCAGCAGTATTATCAACTAGATAGTCTATATCTGCTGGAGTAACGTTTAGGCCATTGCCCTCTGTAAAACTGGCACATGGCAGCGGAGATAATAAAGATGGAATAGCTTCCTTATATTTGATAACAGCATTATCAGACAGAAATCTACAGTAGTTAATTTTTTCTCAGATGCTGTGCAGTTCATTATTGTAAATTCAAATGTTACTAAAGAATGATCAGATAAAACAGGGTTCTGAGGGAATACTGTCAAATATTCAACTTCTATGCCATAGGTTAGTACAAGATCAAGGGTGTGATTAAAACAGTGAGTTGGTTTGTTAACATTTTGTAAAAAGCCAATTGAGTCTAATACTGAATAGAAAGCAGTCTTAAGGCTGTCATTGTGGGTATCGACATGAATATTAAAGTCGCCCACTATAATTACTCTATCCGTACTAAGCACTAAATCAGATAAAAATTCAGTGAATTCAGACAAAAACTCAGAGTAAGCAGCAGGTGGACGATACACCACAGCAAATAGTACTGGTTTTTCTGTCTTCCAATTTGGATGTGAGAGGCTGAGGATAAGGCTTTCAAATGTACTATATTTCGGCTTAGGTCTAGGATTAATTAATAAACTTGAGTGGTAGATTGCTGCCACTCCTCCTCCTCGGCCTGTGCCTCGAGGAATGTGATAATTAATATGACTAGCAGGGGTTGACTCATTTAGACTGACATACTCTTCCTCCTGCAGCCAGGTCTCAGTCAGACAGAATAAATCAATCTGCTGATCCATTATCAAATCATTCACTAACAGAGATTTAGACAAGAGAGATCTAATGTTTAATAGCCCACATCTGATTGTGGTGTTTTTAGGTTCAGATGCTTTTGTAGTATAAATTTTTTGAGGTTTTATGAGTAACACCTCTTGCATTTTTTAATTTATGCACTTTTTGTTGATGGGGAGCAGACACAGTCTCTATAGGGCAAAGGGAATCGTTAGAATGGTAGGAATAATAAGAATCATGAAAATCATGGGTGGGTGACAGCTCTAGAGAAACTGCAGAGAAGCGTGTAGGACTGCAACTCTGCATCCTGGTCTCAACTCTGGGTTGTCATGACTTTGGTTTTCTAATGAAATCTGTCATATTTCTAGATATGAGAGCTGCACCATCCAAAGTTGGATGGATGCCGTCTCTCCTAATCAGACCAGGTTTTCCCCAAAAAGTTTTCCAGTTATCAATGAAGGCCACGCTCGTTGCTGGACACCACCTAGACAGCCAGCGACGGAATGAAGACATGCTTGCTAAACATGTCATCACTGGTCAAATCGGGCAGGGGTCCAGAGAACACTACGGAGTCCGACATTGTTTTGGCAAAGTTACACACCGACTCCACATTAATTTTAGTGACCTCCGATTGGTGTCATTACACGCCCGACGTGAATAACGATCTTACCAAATCTACGTTTATCCTTAGCCAGCAGTTTTAAATACGATTCAACGTCGCCCGCTCTGGCCCCAGGGATGCATTTAACTATGGTCGCTGGAGTCTCTAACTTCACATTTCGCAAAATGGAGCTGCCAATAACCAGAGTTTTTTCCTCAGCGGGTGTGTCGCTGATTGGGGAAAATCTGTTTGAAACATGAAGCGGTTGATGGTGAACCACGGGCCGTTGTTTCATGCTGTTTCCTTCGGACTGCCACCCAGCCGCCCTGGCTTCCCGGCTGCTCGGGAGCTGCTGGGGAACGGCTGACAGGAGCTAACGTAGGACGGCTAGCTGTAGCTAATTTAGGCTGGTCCGCATCAGCTACAGGGGACTGACTAGCTAGCGCTGCTGCGGGGCGATTATCAATGGTGCGGAGCCGAGCCTCTACTTCCCTAAGTCTCACCTCCAATGCTACAAAAATGCTACATTTATTACACATACCATTATCGCTAAAGGAGGCAGAGGAGTAACTAAACATCTCACACACCGTGCAAGAGAGAGGAGAGACAGCAGGAGAGAGAGAAGCCATTGCTAACAGCTAAGCTAGCGGACCAGAGATAGAGTGATTAGAGTGTAGTGTTAGATTCCGAGGGACACGTGCACCACAGATGTTTAACTAAAGCAATATACGTGTACAGGAATTGAGAGATTGACCACAGAACACGGCAAAGTAAGGGTTGATTAATAAGCTAGGATAACACTCGTAACACCACAGTGCAGAAGCAGCAAACAGGAAGTGACACAATAAGTTACCACCACGTCAGCACGTCAAACATCCAATCCAACATCATCCCTGAAAAGCACAGCTTTAGTGATAGTGGCTGTTCACAGCATGGCTTAATGTGAGTACACCTCCACATTGGAAAACGCTATTTGTTAGAACGAGGAGTATATTGATTTTAGATGTCACATTTCCAGGCTACTAAAGTGGGAAGGTGAGTGGCCTGGAAATGTGACATCTAAAATCAATATACTCCTTGTTCTAACACTGTGGTTTTGGAAGCTACGCCTCCTTGTCTCTTGTCACCCCAGTCAAGTTCTCTACATCCTTGAGTCCTTGCCACATGTGCTGTGGGTCTAAGGTGTTGTGGTAATCCTCCAGGTTCAGTCTTTACTGTCTCTTGGCCTGTCTTTTTGTATTTCTCAACATTGCCTGAGACATAAGCAGCAGAGCGAGAGCACGTAGCATGGACCACACTTCACAGTTTATCCAGGGTTTGTTATTGGGGTAGGTTTTAATCCATTTTGTGGGAATGATATTGTCCGTGCATGTGCTGATGTAACCAGTAACTGCTGCAGCATTCTCCTCTAAGTCCACAGTAGACTCCTCTCTAAAGGCAGCAGTTTTGAACACCTCCCAGTCTGTGTTGTTAAAGCAGTCCTGAAGCATCTGCTCTGATTCTGCATTCCATACTTTAACAGTTCTGCAGACAGGTAGTGCTTGAGGAGCTTACAAACGAAGAACCAGAGAACAGCAAGAAATCAGGCCTCAGGTTTCAATAAAGATATTCAAACTGACTGCAAGTGTCAGTGAAGGAAGTCAGTAGCGACACTATAGGTAAATGAACTCGATACATAAACTTGGTTCATGTCTAAGCAGAATATTTAGGCCCTGTTTGAATTTGCTACCATGGATAGATGTCTGTTCCCTTCCTGTCTGATGTAGATTAAGTTTTGCTATTTGTCACTTTAACCATTAATATTTCTTTCATTTCTTTTTCAGTCTATTAACACAAAATGATCTAATCTATCAGGGGGGCCTTACACTTAGGCCAGTTGTGTGTGCCAACTGTGGCACTGAGGCAGGGCTCCAATTCCTTAAAGATGGAGCATTATTTCTCACAGAAGTAACGTTAGAGGATTGAGATTTGGTCCTTGCTTTGTGGAGTTTTCTTTTTCTCCCTTTTCTTTTTTTTGTTGGTTTTCTCTCATAGGGTTTCACACAACCAGCTAGAGGTTCAGTGTCAGTCCACTGTTGGTAGAGTCACAGACTCAGACCAACAACAGGAGAACCTGGAGCTCCAGGAGTCATTAAGATCAGAGTGTAATAGTATCTGTGACTTTACTGTAAATATTCCAGTTCTGGACGTCACAGCACAAAGTGGAGAGTGCTGTGTGTTATTTTAGGAAGTTCCATCAATGTACTGTAGGTCAGGTCTGTGATGTATGATGATACTTGATGGAGGACTTCAAAGCAGCTGTTTGGATTTCAGCCTCATTGTTCAGCTGTCAGACTCAGGCCTGTTAAGAAGACACTGATCTTGGGAAGAGTTTTGTTTTCATAATAAGTCACATATAATCCATATTAAATACAGAGTCCAAACCTCACTGCATCACTGAACAATAACCTAAAGACAAACTTTTCATGTGAAGGTGAGACTGTGAGCTCATTACCTGAGTTTGAATTAAAGATGGAGAGAGGAGAAGCATCACCTCAGTGAAAAAAGTCAAGAGTAGAATCCAGATAAGACACAGAGAGATGCAGCTCTTCTCCACCAGCTTCAACAGGGTGTGAAATTTATACACAGCACAAACACATCTCACTTCATTTCCACAGACAATCAGCAGTGGGTGAAATGTTTCTACATTTAGCTCCATATAGAAAACACAATATTCATTGCTTCTCACAGACAAAGTGTTTTAAATGCTGTGAACAGGAAACAGTTTGATGTGTTGGTAAAATCTTCTTATTTCCAATGTGTGAATCACTTTCATCATCTCTCAAGATTTTGCCCAAAAACAAAGAAGCACAGTTTAAGACTCAGGAGAAATAATCTCCCAGTCCAATGCAAACTAACCAGCACACACTGTTTCCACTTCTACAATCATCTACTTATTATTGTGCTTTAAAGTTTCAGCCTTCTTACATTTACCTATTACTGAGTCCACTTGTGTCTTATACTGAACACTAGGTTCAAATCTCCTTTTGGCTTTGAGCCTTTTTTAGTTCATTTCCAGCGCAATACAGAGAGAATAGAGTACACCCTTCTGTCAAGATAATTTATGACCCCAGATGACTGCCAGATGACCCCCTCCCCAGATGACCCCCCTGCTGCTGCTATCCAGGAACTTCCAGGCCAATATGGAACACCTCCAGGAGCGGAGAGATAGGGGAAGAGAGGGGGGACATGTGAGCTGACTGCACTGAATGGCATCATGGGCTAAACAAATGGCAGGTGATGTCATTTCATTGTCCTTTTTCCCTACAACCAAGCTATTTAAAAAGGACGTGATCTCGTGGTATTGTGTTCCTATTCAAATCTCAATAAATCGTATTCCTCTGTACTATAGAGCTCTATTGTTGATTAAATAATGTGCAAACAAAGTGCAGGAGTTTGAATTGTAATAGGTGAATACATGCTTTTATTTGGAAAAGGTGCATTTTGTGGTTCTCAGCCGATCATTAACATAAAGGCTGCTCCCTGTGTGAGCGCTGTCAGTCCTGGAATCAAAAGCAGGTTTTAAACCTGTTTTGAACGGTGATAGTGGGACAGACCTTGAGTTTACATTCAGAATCACAGTTTGTGATTTTGAATGTAAACACAGAAAAACAAAGGACGAGAGAAGGAAGAAGTCAAGAGACTGAGCTTCAAGATCAAAGCCACATCAAAGGAAGTAATCCATCAGTCACATCATAAGTGACATCATAAATGACATCATAAGTGGCATCATCATCATCCTGCACTATAAATCAGACTGCAGCTCACATAGACATTTCAAACCTTTTGGCCAAGTGATCAACCTTTGCAAGGAAGACCACAGTTCAGCGCTGAAGACAAGCGGACCACTGATCCACACAACATCCAATCAGAGAAAAGCTTCAACTTCAAACAACCTGATTTTAACCCCTGAAGAAATGGCAAGTTCAAGCGTCGCATAGACTTCCTCTGAGGCCAGAAAAAACAAGAGGAAGAAGAAGAAGGCCCTTCTGGTAGATTATGAGGAGCTTCACGTGGCTTATATCACCGAGCAGGAGAAGTTCACAGCTGAGCTCCAGAAGGAAAAGAATAAAATCAGGTTCTTCAAGAGGAACTTGATAGACTTAGAGCTTCACACCTGGAGGAAAAAGAAAAATATGAAGCTGAGGTCCTCAAAGTGAAGGAGCAGGCTGACAACCTTCCGCGTGAGCTTGAGTCACAAAACCTGCTCCTGATCGAGAACTTGAGGGCTGAGCAGGACAACCAACGTGTGAAGATGGAACAGGACATCAGAGCAGTGCAGGAAAAATCTGCTGAGCAAGAGAAGCTGTTGAAGAGAGAGCTGGAAGAGCTAAAAAGTCAACTCAGCCTTCAGCTCTCTCTCAACTCTGAGCAAGACATTGTACGTGCCAGGGCTGGACTGGGACAAGAAAACGGCCCTGGCATTTTTGGCTTAGACCGGCCCCTCATAATTAGCGGAGCACAATGGACTAATTTATGTATGTGTTCCCCGAAGCAATGTATTTTACTATTGTTACGTCTTGGCCTAGAGGAAACCGTGGCGCAACATTTAAAGGAAAAATCGCAGCTCCCCAAAACCACCAGCAAACTCACAGTAACTACACATTCAATGGTTTATTTAAAATGCATTTTGCACACAAGGTCAGGAGCACGTTGGCTGACAGTCCACCAGGAAGTGGAGAGAGGAATATTTGGAATAGATTTCAGAAATATTATAACACTCTCTCTTCTCTCTCCTCAACTGCTACCTCAAAAGCCTGGCTTGACTAGACAGGAAGAGAGGGACAGATTATTACAATTTATTAAGTGATAAATAAAAAACCTAAAAAAACAAATTAAAAATAAAAATATTTGGAACTACCTGGAAAAACTGTGTGACTATCTAAACCATCAAAACATTTAGTATCTTTAGGTTACATTTTATTTTTTTGATAATAATTAGAAAAATCTCATACTAACTGCAGTGATACTGTAGAAAAAAAGCACGGAAGGGAAACAAAACAGTTTAAGGCAACTGCTGCGATAGGAAATAAGAACATTCATTGCTCATTCATTCTACACGATTCACGTAGGTCACCTGTTTTGGCCTCAAAACGGCGAATTTCGCCTGAAGAGGAGCGAGTTTCATGCCTGTCCATCACCTAAAAGTCCCGGTATTATCCTAACATTACTACCTGCTAACCTGCTGTGCCTGTGCTACACTTCGAAGCAGAAGAAAGGAGGTGCGGAAGTTATGGGCTAAAAGATTCAAACATCTGCTATAGACGCTGCAAAATGTGCTGAAATAACAGACATATTCTCTGGAGGGGCTGCTGTAGCCTCCAGGGAGAGGAGCAGCCAGAGACTGTTGACAGGGAACCCGAGGGACAGAGTGACCAGGGAAGTCTTGTGAGGGGTGGCTGTTCTGCCACATCAATCGATGTTGAAACCGATTCAGTGACAAACAGTAACACTGCTGGGGAAAATGTGGCACAATTAATTGAATGGAAAATAGCAAGCATCTTGTTGAAATTGGAACACGTATTTAA
>JAFBJY010000528.1:0-47403 GCA_016801885.1 Toxotes chatareus | reverse complement strand
TTTTAAATATTCACTTTTTTCAAGAGTTTACGGGCCAGTAAACCAAGTTTGCAGCGGCAAAAATGGGTGTCACTACTGCAAATCCATTGGGGCAGCACCTGTGTCGTTGGGGCTAACCACCCCAAAACAGCTCCGGTCTGCATTTGGTATGGGCTGGGAAAGATCTGGTCTGGTTTTAAACTTAATCAAGTCTGAAGACATCATGTGGCTCCCACTGCCAGTTGGGAAGGTTCGAAACACTCATCTTTTAACAGTAATTTAGGCATATCCAAAGTAGTGTGATATCTTAAAGCGCGGGCAAGAGATGGAGTTTTCGTGTGCAGAATATGGCAACAGTGTTAAAAGTCTCTGATCCAGGGGTTTGTTGGTGTGGGGTGGGGAAAATCCCTGAACGGGGAGGGCTAAGGAGGTGAAAAAGGCTGTGTTTTCCCCCTTTTCCACCAGTCCCCCTGCATTTTTGTTTTGGCCCTCTGCTTCTTTTTGGTTTATTTTTAATTTTGTTGGTAACATTTTTGTATATTAATTTCTTTTTTTAAATAATTCTGTGACAGGTTTACTCCTTTTAGGCCTTGGTGGATGCAAAAATTTGTAAAAAATCATTTTTTTTTAACACTTTGTCACTGTTGGAGTTTTTTAAATTTTGTATTCCTTTCAAAAAAATCCCTTTTTACCCATTCACCCTTTCGTCCATTCATCCTTCACCCCATCCATCCTTCAAAAATAAATGATTGAAATGTTTTGGACCCAGTGTTTAAATGTCCCCCAGACGGGTAAACCCCAAAAGACAGTCTTTCTGGTCCTTGGGGTGACCTCTAGACTGGGTTTGGATCCGAGGGGGATCAGATGAAAGAAGAAATAAAAGGCCAGGGCAGAGGGGGAGACCCCCTTTACCTCAGAACTCCCAAAAACCATTTTAAGACCCTTGAAAGGAGGGGGCAGCCTGTCCTTCACCTCCAAACCCGCCTTTTAAAGCAAAACTGGCACAGCAAAAAAGGTTTTGTGAAACTCAGACACAGACTTGACCCAGAACAGGGCCAGGGGGAGATGAATTTGAAACAAAGTGTGAAATCCTGTGAAGGGCATGTAAAACAGGACAAGACTTTAACCCAAAACCCCGATCCTTTCTATAAGTCACAATCAAAAACTGCATTATAAAATCTGCAAAAACCCCGGGCATGAGAGAATTCCCAGTCTGTTCAACACTCCCAAACCCGGGGGGGAGACATGAGAGCCCCCAACAGCCTGTCCCCACAAAATTAACTACAAGGGCAAATATCCCCAACCCAAAATAAAGAGCTGAGGTCCTACCACGATCGGTTCACAAAACTTCCCTTACATTCCCGAACTTCCCTTTATCCACCAGTGGATCCCCCTAACAAAAGTTACCGGCCAGTGGACCTCAGGCAGTAAAATTCCAGGCGGGCCCCCCAGACACATCCCCCCCATTTTTTACCTTTTCCCCGTTTACACACGGCCCATATTCTACCGGGTCTTCCCCAAAACAGCAGAAAATTCTGCCCACGACCCAAAAACCCCCCTGCCTCCAACCTTGCACCCAGAGCCAAACCCCACCTTGTGCATTTCTCAAGCCCCGGTCTCTGCAGCATGAATCCATTACAGGCAGTCAGGCATTTCACCATACCCCACATAACCTCATTTTTACTCATCCCGTCTATCCCCTCAATCAAAATTTCCCCACCTCCCCCTTCCCCTCCTCACTTGTTCCCATGCATAAAACCCATTTACTCTTCCACCCCCCCAGTTTTGCCATGCCCAAGATTTCTTCAATTGAACCCCTCATTCCCCAATTTCCCAGGAAGACCCCATAAATTTTGAAATGTTAAAGATGGCACTTAACAACCTTTTTACCTCCAGATAAACCAAACTCTAAATCCCATTTCTATTAGACCATCTCCCCTGAGTTCACCCCCCATATGTCTCTCATACTCAGCCCCACCCTTTTGGCTCGGCAGTTTTGAGCACAGTGGTCCCCCCCTTGTCAAAAAAGAAATAC
Organism: Toxotes chatareus; assembly: GCA_016801885.1. NCBI lineage: Eukaryota > Metazoa > Chordata > Actinopteri > Toxotidae > Toxotes > Toxotes chatareus. The sequence continues at coordinate 45,389 of JAFBJY010000528.1, read as the reverse complement.
AGTCCCCCTAAACCCTTTCCCCAGGTTCCTGGGAAATGCAGAGTTTCAAAGGTTTGCAGTTAGGTGAGATCATGGGGCATGTTACAGTCCGGGGCGGAAGGGGAAGAACCTTTGCATCACATGTACTTTTTGCTGAGTAAGTTCCAAGTGAGTTTTTTAAACTAAAAGAATGCCGACAGTTCCCCCTAATGAACACATAATCGGTACTTTTCCCCCTATGGGCCCCGAAGAATCAGAGTGACCGTGGCCCAGGTATCCCCTTTTAAAAATAAGTTATTCTCAAGCCCCTGGGTATAGTCAGAAACGTTTCCTTTTTTGCTTCTGTGCTCCATGGTGCCAATTAAAAAGCTGTTCGGGAAATAATTTAACGGTCCTCACCCAAATTAAAATGTTTTTGTCAGCCCCCTGATCTTCAACATACGAAAAGAACAAAAGGAATAGTACAGAAGAGGTAACAAAATGGATTAAAGGAAAGGAAGATGCTGGAGATGTGACAATTCATTTGGCACCGCTGCAACCTAAAAAAACCCTGTCCAAAATGCAGGGGGGCCTTGGAATCCTCCATGAAGTAAATAAACAACCCTGCCTAAAATTTTAAAACCTAAAAACAAATCTCAAAAAAGTCTTGCTAAAAGGTAGTGAAAAAGGTTAAAGTAATAAGGAAAGAATCTTGACACATATAATTTGATGATGGCTCAAACCTTTTACTCCCTTCAGCCCCGAACCTTGGTCTTGGGGGGCGGCTGAGAAACTTTGGACAGTAAGACAAAGGACAGCCCTTTAGGCACAGTCAGTGAAAAAATAGCTGCACATAAAATCCTAACCTAACATTTACAATTCAAAAGCATTTACATCCAAAGACTATCATTAGGGGAACAGACTTACCCTTTAAGACACTTGAAACTATTCACCTCCATGTGTCCCCTGGAGCCCTTTTTCAATGTGCACCCTCAGATCCTCATTGGGAATAACCCCTCATTAAAACCCCCCATAAACCCTGCCCCCATTTGGACTGAAGAAAGCCCCGGCCAGTAAACACAAAAATTGGCGGGCCCCCGGGGGACCTACAAATTTCCCTGGACTGAAAGACTCACCTCATTTTTTTTATCTCAGTAATAGCCCTTATGAACTAAAACGTGATGTAAAAGCTGTGGCAGGCTGACATCCCCCCTAAAAAAGAGAAATTGATCACTAGTAAAACAGGATAGAAGGCTATGGAACTGCAAACAAAAACCATAAGGATCAATGGGAGGGAATTAACACTATAAAACCCCTTTTTGACCCAAAAAATGCTAAAACTCAAGTCTAAAGGTCGGGGTGCCTTTTTTAAATGCTGAGGGCACTCGAAAAACCAAGCTTGAAATCTACAAAAAAGAGTAGATAAGAAATTAAACAGGACATCCCCAAACTCAGCACAAAATTCAACTTAATCCCCCCCCCCTTTGAAACAAAAAAATACCCCCATAAACCTATGAACAAAAATTTTTAACCAAACCCAGTTCCCCCCGGTGGCTATTGTGGGACATAAAACCTTTATATGAGTTTTTTTTTAACCCAAAGCCCCCCAAAGGTTCCACATATGCAGTGCAAAGACCCCAAGATCCAAAAAACAGAATGAAGATGTTTGGGGCTAACCCCGTCATTTTATTTGATAACCCTCCGGGCATTCCCCCCAGAAGAAGTAAAAGCTCCCTTTTTTAATTCTTTCCCTTTTAATGTCGGGGGTTTGAGATCCGACAGTGGGCAAGTTTTCAGTCTGTGGTGGAAAACCTGCCAAAACCCAGTCAGACAGCACTGACTATGGGTAAAAAAGACCCCAGATCAAAAGATTCCTAAAAACAATTTTGGATTGTTCATCAAATTCCTTTTCAAAATAGATCTGTCAATACCCAAACTCCCTTGGGAAAAATACATAAAAAACCTAGCCCCACAATATGATCCACTGGGGTATATTGTGCCCTTCCCCGAGCAAAGGTCCTTCACATTTTTTGGGTCAACCACAAAGAAAGGGGGCACACCTAAAAGGACAGTGAGCTGAGCCAAAAATGGAAAAAGGGGGAAAATGAACTCCCCGTCTGATGCTATCATTTTCCCCCGATGGTTTAAAACAGGACAATTTTGGGTGACTAAAAGAATCATTTTTTTTGATGCATCGGGCCTTTGGGTCATGGCTTACCTGAGAGTGGAGGATAAAGATGGGAACTATGCCTTTATTTGGCCAGATCAGGGAGCCCCCCTTTAAAAAACCCCCTCCATCCTTTGGAACCCCTGCAGCTCAGGATTAGCTGCCCCGCTGATTCAAGCAGGTTAACTCTCCTCTCCCCAAAAAAAATTTGGACAGACCCCCTGTTCTTGAATTCTTAAATCAGAATCCTGGCTATAAAACCTTTGTGGTGGTTCAGAGATTCTAGAACCTCTGCTTTTGGGGGGGTATTTAAAATCAAACAAAATCCTGCAGATGACATTCCGAGGGAAAACCTTCACAAAAAGTTACGAAGATAGCATAAAGGTCCCCTTCCCCCACTTGCCTTTGGGCCCCACTATTCCAGCTTCCCAAAAAAAATTCCTTTGAACTGAAAAACCATTTCTGTGGTCTCACCCACTCCTAAATTTTCCCGTCCCGATTGATTTTAGTCAGCACCACATGGGGGTTTTTAGAATCTAATGAGAAAATTAAGAATCCCCTTGGACCAGCACACCCTACCAATCACTAGAGCAAGGACTGAATCCTTCCACTTCAAAACCCAACGTGAATTTTTTTGTAATTAGGGCCTTACAGGCTGGTAAAAGGGAAACTCCACACAGGTCCCCCTCCCTTGTCTCCCCAATTTTAAGGTTCTTGGGCATTAGAGTAGGTGGTAGGCTTGAAATAAACACAGATCCAGACATAATACATCCCCAAATGTTTACCCCCAAAAATCCTTTAAAATGCCTCTTGATTAAGCATTATGATGAGCAACTACTCCTCCTGGACCAGAAAGGGGCTTTAGCTATCAGGGGCCCGGGTCCTCCGTGGCAGGCAACTGTGAAAAACACGGGACAATGAATAGAAATGGGCCAAAAACCCCCAAAAGCTGATTCCTCCTGCATGGGGAAAAAACCCCCTTGTCAACAGGTGGGATTGTTTTGGCCCTTTCAATGTCAAAGTAGGGAGAAGACAGGGGAAAAGGTGGGGTTTTTGTTTCAAATGCTAACCACCTGTACTCACATTGAGTTTTACCCTCATGTGATAGTTTTCTCATGTCCTTGCAGCTTTTTTGGGGGGCCTTTGAACTCCTTTTAGACTTTGGGACTTTTTAAAAAGGGGGAAAGGAGCCAAAAAGGGATTCTCAAGTCTCACCCCAAATTAAAGGAAAAGCTGGGAAAAACAGATACATTGATTCAATCCCCCAAATGCCCCCCTTTTTTGGGGGTATGTGAAAAAAAGTGAATCAATTTAAAACAGCACTAAGAGTTGTTTTAGCAATCAGCTTTACAGAAGAAGTCCTTTTACTGTTCTGCTGAAATAGAAAATTTTTTTTAAAATCAAGCCCATTGGAAAGGTCCCGATGTGGGATCCGACCCTTTAAAACCAAATCTCCCTCCTCAAAGGAAGAAAGATGCCTCCCCCCCTCAAACAGTGTTAAACAAAAACAGATCATTGGGAAGCGTGGAACATGTCAGATATTAAAAACCTGTTTGGTTTGTTTTATCAAGAGATTACCCCCCTTCCAAGTTTTTAAAAGGCAAAAAGCACCCAAAAAAGGAAAAGGTGCAGTTGTCTTTGTGACCCTCAGTTACCCGGGGTTTTGGCTTTGCTAAAATAACTGGGTGTGCCAGGTAAAGATGGAAATACGGACTGCGTAGTTCCATTAATGGAAAAAGTATGTCAGGCCGTTTAGAACCTGAAACCAGGAAAAAAACACCAATGGGGAAAAATTCCCAATTGGCCCAGTTTTAAGGGTTAAATATTTTATTTGAAGGGGGCTTTAAAAAATCTCTGATCCGGGGAAGTTTGTTAGTGTGTGGGGGTGGGGGGAAAAAATCACCTGAACAGGGAGGGGTAAAGGGGGTGATAAAAGGGTGTGTTTCCCGGTCCCCCTTTTTTCTGTGCCCACCAGTAAGACACTCTATTTATCTGCGTTTGTTTGCCTCCCTATTTGAGTTATTTTTTCCCCTTTGGTAACATTTGTTGTATATTAATTTTTTGTTTAAATAGATTCTGTGACAGAGTATTACTCCTTTTAGGTTGGTGGATGCATAAAATTAACGATCATTTTGTTAACAGTTTGTCACGTATGGAGTATTTTTTAATTTGTTTTCTTTTAAAAAAATCATCCATTCCCCTTCATCCATTTCCCCCTTTATCCCCCACCCCTCCATCCTTAAAATAAATTTTGGAAAAATTGAAATTTTTTTGGGTTCTAAAAGTGTAAGGGCTTGTTTTAACCAGGGGCTGTTTGACCGATTTCAGGACAAATAGGGCTGGGACCTTTTCCCTCCCCCATTTTGTTTACCCTGAGTCCCAAAGGGCACCCCGATTTCTGGACTTGGTTTAGGTTTGAGCATTTTAAAATTCCCCAAATGGGGGTTGGGGGGGTTGGGGTTTTAACAGGGTCAGTTTCGATTCTCAGGGGGGAAGATAGAGACATGGGACCCTTTTCCTACCCCAATTTTTGGGACCAGTCCCAAAAATCCCCCTTGAGTGTCTGGACGGGGTTCCAGAGTTACCAAAATTTTTTCCTCCATTAAGTGAATTGGGGCGTGAAAAATTTTTCCAAAGGGGAGGTCCAAAAATGATCCCCCAAAAAGGTTTGGGCACTTTGGCCAAGGTTGTTTGGACCCCCTTTTTTGGTACTTTTTGTAAAATTGGTTGGGGTTTGGGTTGTTAAAGTGTCAGGGGTTGGGTTTAAAATTTTATATAACTTTAATGGGAACATTATAAATCTGTGCTGGAGAGCAAAAAATGTTCAGCCCTCCCCTGATCTTTAAAAGCAGACAAAAGGGCCTATTTAGACTCAGATGCTTTTAAAAAAAATCAAAAATCACAAAAAATTGATACTTTGGGGACTCCAAAACTCATTATATTCGTGAAAACTGTACCGCTTCATCAGCAGTGTCAGACCCTTTATTCGGGGCAACTTTCAGTTTTTTTTTAAGAGAGCGTCTTTTAGTTCCTCCCCCTTTGTCATCTTAAAACTGCTTTCCATTTTCAAAAACCCGAAAAAACCCTCCCCCAAACATCAGTGAAGTTTGAAATCAAAATAAAAAAAAAAATTTTCAAATGTTTAAAATAAACCAATTTTTTTATAAAAATAGTACATCATCTGACCACTGTGGGTCATAAGAATCTTGGGGTAGGGGTTTTTTTATAAACTGTTAAACTACTCAGATCTATTTGAAAGAAATCATTCACCCATCATTACTTTGCATTTTTGGGAATTTTAAATAAGGTTTAAAAAATCTAGTTGTATACAAGGGAAAACAATTCTTTTTGAAGCACCCCTTCCATAAAAGGCTGGCACCCAGAACCACTTTTCATTCTTTTTCCTGCTTAGTCTTAGACTGACAGTGTATCTGTCGATTGGGAGAGGGGCCTTCCCCTTTTCCTCAGGACATTTGATCTAAGTAAAACACCCCAAAGTATAAAAAAAAAATCTAAAGTCCAGAAATTAAAACTATACATACCGGGCTGGTTTTACCTGTCTCAAGAAAAAACATTACCTTACCTATAACTCTCTTACCACAAGTAGTGGGGGAATTTTCCCTTCGGTCTAAACGATCAAGGCAATCTTAGTAGATGGGAGGTCTGAAATGCGAAACACATAAAACAATATGAACTGATTAAATCCCTTTTTTAATTTTATCACCCCTTCTCTAAATCAATTTTTTTTCTGTCGATACAAATCCCCAAAAATATAAAATAAAGTGAAACAATGACAAATATCACACAATAAGTATTTTTTGTAAAATCATCTTTTACCACCCTTGGACGTTTTTTTCTTATGCCGATAAAATCCGTGAATTTCAGGACAGGTTAAAACCAGATCCTGAACACCAGGGTGTACCTTAAACCCAAAATGGTCAAGTTATAAAAAAACCCAAAAAGTAACTCTTTCACTTTTTTTACTCCAGATTTTAGTACTTTTGTTTGTGTTATACATGTATTTGGACAGTTCAGCTGCCGCCCTTGGTGAATTCCCCAAAAATGTCCTGAGTGCTTATTTTTAATTCATTTGGTATTTTGGGGGGGTTCATCATTAGTAAGTTATGTTTTGGTTATGTAGGCTTTCGTTATGATGTTCAAACTTTTTAAGAAAACAATGTGTGTGTGTGTGTGTGTGTGGGGGAGAGAGAGAGAGAGAGAGGTTTTGCCCTTTTGATGCCTTTGATGTATCAAATTCTACAGTCTGATTCCAGGCTGCAGAAAATGGAAAAAGCCAGAGAAAAGTTCAGAAGTCAAACAGGGCAAAACAGTTGGACGGGAAAGGGCCCTTTCGATTTGGAAAAAAGAACCACTGGATTTTCACAATTTTGCAAGGAAGGGGGCTACTGTTTAAAAGGACAAGAAAACTACGGGAAAAGCCCAGATCCCAAGGTTTTTAGAGTCGAAATTTAGTGTTTGTTCATTTAGTGAAATTTTTTTGTTCAGATATTTGTTTGTTAACGTGTGTTTTTTAAACACAAGAACATGATGTTCACCAAAAGTTTTGGGCACACACACAAAAGTAGCTGTTTTAAATTTCCATCACATCCCATTTTACTCAATTTGGGGAATGGATTTTAAAATGATCGACTCAGTAACACCATCAGATGAGGGATAGTCAGAAATTCATCAGGGGGATGGTGATTTTGATTCTTCTTGTGCTTGGTTTTTGGAAACCCAGATGATTATTTCTCTAAAAATTGGATTTTTTGGTTTTAGTATGTAAAAGAGCTTTTATATGGGTTGGTGTTGTCCCCCTACCCCCCTTAACCCCCCGTCTCCCATCTAAAAAGATAATAGGTGGGCCTGGAGAACGATGGACCCCCTGGGAATACTAAGTGTATAACCCTTTTTATCTCCAGTTTTGATTTACAATAAAAAAAAAATATCATCCCTAAAATGGGGTTCATTCCCCCCTTTGACGTGGCTTTGTTGTTTAAGTTATTTAACTTAAAAACCCATTTTGGAGGGGGGCTGAAAGGGGCCCCCTCCAAACCTGGCATTGCAGGCAGAGGGTGCCTTTCTTTTCTTTTAAAAATCATTTTAAATTTTTTTTTTGTTGGGGTAAAACTTTACAGTGGCTGAAAAATCCAAATTTTTAAGGGTTTGAAAAAGTCAGTTGATTTACTGATATCGGGGAACCCCAGCTCAACAACACAGTGCCCCTCACCGATGTTTTGGGGACCCCCCTTAAGGCCTGATCATTTCCCAGATTTTGTAGTCCCCTTTAAACCCAGGCCGGGTTTTTTTTAGGCTGGGGGGGGGGGGAGGCTATTTAGCAACCCAAGGAGGGGCGCCGGTGGTACTGGGATGACTAGGGCCCTCACTCTTTTCTATTCTTGTTTCTTAAAACGCAAGTTTTTTGCCTTTTACAAAAGACTTCCGGGAAGGAACACCAAGGGGTAAGTTTTTTTTTGGCGGGGGCTTGGCCTTTGGTGCGGTTTGAAAAATTAAACTTTTTATAAGCGCCACAAGTGTAGCCCCTGCCCCGACTTTCTTTTTTTCGGAAGAAATGTGTGCTAGATTTCTCATTTTGGTATACTTTATTTAGGTTTTGGGGGGTGCTGCTTTGAGACAAGAAAAATTGTCCCACGTGGGCCTTTGCTGTTTTTCCCAAGACAGCTTGACTTCATTTTTTGTTCCTTTTTTTTTGGCAGAGCAGTGCGATGGGTAGACCCAACAAAGCGCGTTTGCCGAATATTTGACAGTTTTTGTGTTTTTTCAAAAAACAAAGAAAAGGGAGCTGATGCTCAAGGCACTGAAATGGGATTATGCATTTGGCACGCAGCCAGGTGCGGCCTGGTGACCCAATTTTTCCAGCTGCACCAGCCCTGGCGGGGGAGATACCATGATCAACAAGGTGGTTCCCCGGGGTGAGCTCACCATTGCCTGGCTGGGGACTAAACCCCAAAATGTGGAATCTCGACTGCATAATTTCTGATGGGGATGCGTCGCCTCCCCGATGCTTTGGTGGAAAACCAATGTGTCAGGGAAACCCTTGCTAACCTGTTTAAAACTCCGTTTTTTTGAAGTGGCTTTTTTGATTTGGGTTACATGTCGCTTTGCAGTCTGTCCGCGGGAGTGTTCCTGCAAAATTTCTGCGCTACAAGTGGGTGTTTAGTCATGACAATTCCCCCCTTTTCCCATTAATTGGGGAAGTGGGGCCTTTCCATGACTAATAAGGGGAGCCCCCTGTCCGACTTTTGCTTGTATTTGGGAAAAATGTGTCTGATGTTGTTCTAATGCTTTATTTCTAGGCTTTTTGGGAAAACAATGAGTTGAAGTATTTTGGCGGCCCCGTGGCTGACCTTTTTAGTTGTGAAAATAAAAAATCTTTGATGACAGGAAAATAAAGGGAGACAGATGGGGATTGCTAAATGGCAGCAATTTATAAGGGCCACCAAACGGGGCACCCGACAAGTGCGGGGTTTTACCGAGCTTTTATTTGGGCGCAAAAGGTTGGGCCCCCCTTCCTTTCAAAATCAAGGTTTTCTTTTTATCAGAAATTTGATATTCCCCATATGGGGATAAAATTTTTAAACCCCTTTTGGAAGGGGGCTGAAAGGGGGCTTGTTTTTCCCTCCGTCGACCCCATTGCAGTGCCCCGGAGGCAGTACCTTTTCTTCTTTGAGAAAATCAAGTTCGACACATGTTTGTTAGGGTCAAACTTTACAGTGGGTGAAAGGGAAAAACGGAAATTTTATCAAATGAATTGTGACAACCCGTCGTTGATTTACTGATATCACCAGGGAACCCCGCTCAACAACCAAATGCACCTCCTGATGATTGGTTCGGTCCCCGAAAACCCATCGTTCCCAGACTTTGTAGTTCCATGTAAAAACCAGGCCTGGATTTTCAGGTGGAGGTGGTGGGGAGGCTGGGATTGCGACAAACACTAATAAAAACGCTTCCCCCAATTTTATTTTTAAAAGCATCCATTTGAGATTTTAAACAGCTTGGTCATTTAAAAATTTATTCCTATTCAGAATTTTGCTTTTCTGGGCTTTTTTTTCCATGGTCAGAATAAACTTTTAAAAATTAAACTAAGATGCATGAATGAAACTTCCCCATCTCTGTGTTTCTCTGTTTGGGATGAAATCAGTACAGCATTTCTCCTGTTTCTAGTTCTCTTCCTTCATTTGGGGCAGGCGTTTTTTCTTTTATGTCTCCCTTTTGTGATCCCATTAGATAAAACCCTCTTATGATCAACTCTGAGCCCAGCAGATGGTGGCTGAAAAATGAAAATTTTTTTGCTGATAAAAGAAAGAATTTTTTTACTTCTGTCAAAAAATTTATAGAATCTTTTTGTTTTTGATCAAACTGAGATTTTATTTTTTAAAATTAGTTGTAAAGCCCGAAAAAATTACTTTTCTTATCCTCAGTTTTGAAGGACACATCCTCACCTGAATGAAGTCGGGTTTGTTCCCGGGACAGCCAGAGGGGTGGGTGTGTCCCGTCAGTGTCCATAGCGATCCACAGCTGGACAGCTCCTCCCCAGCCTGTCTTCTGTCAGAGGGGTGGGGCTGCCTCTTTTGTCCTCTTCTTGTCCTTTAAACCGGACAAAACTATGTCTCCTTTGTCTTCTCCCCGTCATTGTCCTGCTGTCCCAGGTAAAGAGCTTTTAAAAAGATCTGTGATATTTTTGAAAACATTCGAAACTTCCCATTTTTTCATTTTTTTCATGCATCCCGGGAAAAGATATTTTTTTTCATCGGTCAAATCATGAATGATTTTTTTCATCTGGGTTTCTTTTCTTTTAAAAACTGTGTGAGCATCTGGAAATGAAGATGAGGCTAGTTGCTTTTAATCCCCTTTTTGATAAATTTTTGGATGAACGTCTGTTGAGTTCATTTTAAATTTTATCTTTTTTTCCCCCCTCCCTTTCCTCCATCAGTTTTTTTTCTACCACCTTTCTTCTTTTCTCTTCTCGAACGTGACAGGCGTTATTCTCTCAGGGGGAACAGGGCAGCCTTTTTCAGTAATAATTTTGGTTGTTTCCCAATTCATTTAACCCAAAGGTTAAATTAGCTGAAACCCGACATTTACTGGTTTGATTCAATGAACAGAGTTTTTTCTTTGGGAAAATTTCCAAAAATCAAGTTTGTGGGGAATTTTCCATATTCTGAAAATCCACGTTCATTTTTTTCTGATTTCAAAACCTCTGAAAAAAAGAAAAGGAAAATTTCCAGCTGATTTTGTCTTCAAATAACAAAATTGTTTTTCCCTTTCAAAAGTAAAAAAACAGAAACATTAAACTTCTTTTTTCTTTGCATAAAACATGATAAATTATCATTGATGTTTATTCCCCAGTGCTTGCAGGTTTGAAAATGATTTACATTCTGCTCATCTGCATGACTGTGTTTAAACGGTTTGAAGTCAAAAACTGGTTTATAAACCACAGTGTTTGAAGAAGGATGTGAGGCTACAAAATAAAAAGACTTAGATTTGTTGGGTTTTGGTTGATTGTGACGGGACATGACACAAACCTAAATTTCCCTTTAGCATATGAAAAGTATTCATTTTTTTTAACTTTGTTTTTTTACTGTGGATCAGTGCCTTTTGAGAAGAATGTGGGGGATGTCAGTCCCGCAGCTCTGAACATTTCATACAATACAGTGAAAAATAAAAAAAAAAAATATAACTGATTTCAAAAAAGGGAAAAAATAGTCTTGTAAACTCTTGGTAAAGGTAAAGTCGGGCTTATTTCAGGTTTAAATGTTTTTTGAAATGTATATTTCATAAATTTCTTTAAAATGTATAAAAAGAAATCAGGCCTTTTAAACTACTTTGTGATGTGTTTGCCCTTTTTTTTTCAAAGGAGGGAATGGGAAATTGTACAGAAGAAGGGAATAAGCAGAATAAGATGTATGGTGAATAATAATATGTCTTTCAGTCTCTATAAAAAAAAAATAATGTGAAAATTGTGCAATTCTCCATCACCCCCATGATGGGCGTTACTCTTTTTTACTTTTTTTTCACATCGAATGAAAAAAAAAGAAAAGCCCAGGTGGAGGGGGGGTGGGGGGGGGGAAGGGGTGGGAAGGGGGGGTGTCATGATGTTTTTTTGCCAGGGGCCCCGGGGAAGGGGGGACAAAGGGAGCGCCAGAGCATTTCAGATCCACTGAGATTTTTCCCCATCCGGCCCGATATGTGGAGAAACCCCTTTCCCCACCCCAGAACGGGGACCCAACGGCCTCTCCCCGCTCTCCTTTCCTCTGTCATCAGGGAACTCTCCTCTCCCAAAACCCTCCCTTACCTCGGAGCCCTCTTTTTAAAGGCGCTGCTGTTTCAAACCCCTTTCCCACGAGCCAGGTTTTCCAAAAAAAGACACAACCGCCCTTTCCCCTTTGGAGAATTTTTTCCCCCTCCATCTGTTAGGGGGAAGACACGGGGGAATAACACCTCGAGATTTTTAGCATCAAGTCTTTTCTCTAACATTTCCCCAAGCCCCAAGGGGAAATAAACGTGAGTCATGAAGCTTCATTACTGCACAAACAGTTTATTGGGGATTCACTGCTGTTACATGTCAACTCATTTCCAAAAGAAAAGTCTCGGTGTTGATGAAATCTGATCTGTTCTGAAAATCAGCTGACAAATAAACATGGGTAAAAAATATCTGACAGATGGACAGTATGATGTGATCACTGGACTTAGCAGAGGTTCTTTTTATCAGCCCAAATGCTGACAAATTTTGATGCTTCTCTGAAATCAGAGCCAGTGATTTGCAGGCTGCAGTCGCGTCTCAGGCGGGAAAAAGATCGACTCATCAATTCTTTAGTGTTAAATGAGAGAACAAACAGTTTCATTTGATGCCGCCCTTTTGATAATGAGGACCACTGTCTCAAAATCTTGTGAGGTTTGGCTGTAACCCAGCTCTAATTCCTGAACATGAACAAAACCCTCAGTCGCTTCACATCACCTCAACCTTAAATCATAATCAGGCTTGTGTCATCTGATTGGCGCTGTTCTGTCTCTTTTTTCTGCCCCATCCGGGCCTGTCCCCGTTCTCCTCTCACAGTTTCAATGGGGAAAGCCCACTGAAAGGTTGGGGGTTTGAGACACTGGTCCTTTATACAAACTGTGTTTGGAAAATTTGTGAAATAAGGCCCGACCCTCTTCACCTCAGAGTCTGCAGCTACAGTCTGGACTGCCCAAAAGATCAACAGATCCTTCACCCCTGAATGCTGCAGCTTGTTCATCCACAGGTCCAGGTGTCTGATGGGGGGGGTTGGATTTTGGTGGGGCCCAGAAAGCACAGCGATCTCTGAAAACTGCGGGGAACTCAACTGAAAAAAGAATAAATCATGGAAAAAAATCATTTTAACCCAAATCAGATTTTCCAAAAATCAATGAGCTTTCATAACATGGTGGGGGACTTTGTCCTTCTCTTATTTGGATCATCAAAATTTCACCTTCTACAAAATCCCCCAAATGTCCCCACAACATTCAAAACCCATACAACTGGCGACAAGTGTGTGAGTTCTGAAGTTTCATTAAAGTCAACAGACTTTATTCATGAAAAGCTGAAATGAAGGGAAAACTGAAGGAAAAATTTTTATTGAAAAAAAAAAAAGTCACAATATGGAACAACTATTTAATTTCATTCATTCATTTTCAGGATAATGGATTCAAGTTCGGGATGAAGATAAACCAGGTTCAGTTGTGGATTAAAGATATGATCTACAACAGTAAAAATTAACGCCTCAGAGTCTCCAGTCCACAGTCGGGCTCTGCAAAAAACCACAAAGCTTCACCCCAAATCCTGCGCTTTTTGGCTCAGGTCCAGGTGTCTCAGATGGGGGGGTTGGGACTTAGAGCTGGGGCCCAGAAAGCAATGATCTCTGACAAACTGGGAATCTTTGAATAAAGAATAAATCATGGGATAAAATCATTTCTAACCCAATCAGATTTTTAATAAATGAGTTTTATAACGGTAGAGGACTTTGTCCTTTTTTTGGGGAACATCATAATTACCTTCTACATCTAAAGTCCCACAACATTTTAAACTTTCATGTCAACACAGATTCATAACATTGAGCCCAGTCGTCTGATTGAAGTAAAACCAGCTTTTTGGATAAAACGTTTTGTTTCCCCTAAATTATCAAATTTAAATGTTCGTCCATCAGGAAATAACAATCAATAATTTTTTTCAAGTTTCTTATAGGAACAAATTATTATGAGTGTGATGCAAAAAAAGTAACGGAATTTTCCTTTTCTTTTCCCAAAGCAGGAAGGAAAAGCGTTAACTTTTATTCATCCTGAGATTTCTTTATAATCATATAAATCTTTAATTTGGACTTTTTTCTAAAACATCAGAGGTTTAGTTTAATCAACAATTCTCATCAAAAATTTCCCCTCATTTTTCGGCTGCAGGATGCAAAAAAAAAACATCAACATGTCAGAATTTTCAGATTAAAATCTTTGTTCCTTATTTATTTTTTTTAAATTTTATTTTTTTTTATGAAAACCTCCTTCTTTTTTTTTAAACCAAGTGAAAAATGGAAAACCTAACAGAAAATGATTAAATCATCAAAAAAAAAAATCTGTCCCTTTATTTTTTCCCCTTTTTTATAAACATTTTTGTCTTTTGGGGGATCCTGTAGGAATGTATTCCTTTTTTTCCATTGATCTGTTGGTCAATATTGGGCTTTTGACAGGTTTTGATCTGATCCTTGGCGTTTACCTGCTCCAGGCAGTTAGCTATAACATAAGTTACCATGGTGATGTAACCTGTTCCGTAACCTCGTAATTTGAAAACCCAGGTTAAACCTGAAGTTACGGGCTAATCCCAAACCTGATTCACAGTACAGGTTTTGATCGCCAAATCTGAACAAAACCCCATGAAAGTGAGAGAAAGTATTTTAATCCAAAAGGGCTGATTTAATAAATTTTGTTAAGATAAATATCAACTCAGATGAAGGCAATAAAACCCCTTTTGTTGAAGCACATGACCCTGCTTTTATAATTTGTATAAAGGTTTTTTTTAATTAAATGTAAGGGGGAGTTGGCGAGGCCTGGCTTTTAGGTTTTTTAACCCACCCCTTGGTAAATAGATATCCCCCTTTAAAAGCCCGGTGAGGTGCCCCTTCCTCTTTTCTGGGCCCCCTGTGGCAGTGCTTTTTTGGGGTGGGTGAGGGGAAAATTGGTTTGAAAGAGAGACAAAGGGGAAAGGGTTTTTTGTTTTGTTAATAATATTTTTTGATTCCCCAGTCACAGTCCTGTGGCCTGGGCTGTTGATCCATGCTCAAAAGGTCGGCTGTGGTTGAATAAAATCACCTTTCCTGTGTTCTATAAAATTTTTGTTTCCCTCTGACAGGGAAAACTGGGGGCTGCACTTTTTAGTCTTATCCCCTGAACCCCGACAGGCAGGGGTTCTGTATCGGCCCCCCATGTCTGTTTAAACTTATTTAAAGGAGTGTAGTGGGGCGATCAAAGTAATTTAAATTTTAAAGTTTTTCCCCTTTTGGGCCCCGATCAGACTGCTCTTTGCCTGAGTGGTTCTTTTTTTTTGGCTGGTTTATTTTCTCCCATGTTTTTTTACAGAGACTGATGTTGATTCTGTGAATTGTTCCGGAAATCATTGAGTTTTTAATTATCTGTCCAAAGTCCTTTCTTGTTCATTTTTCTGAACCAACTGATTTTAATTGTTTTTTTTTAGGTGAGGTCCAGCCTGTGGGGTAGTTTTCAGGGGCCTCTGCATGCTGTGTGGTTTTAAAGGTGGCGGGCACATACTGTCTTGAATTTTTTCAGTGCAGTGCAGGTTTTTTAGACTTGGTGTTTAAAACCTTTCAGTGTTTGAAGTGTTTTTTGGGGGGGCCCCCAGGGGGCACATGGGTGAGTATAACAGGTTGTGATGAATTTCCCCCCGTGAGGACTCTACCCCTTTTTGAAATTTTTGGGTTTTTTAGTTGGTCTATCAGGTTATTCCCAAAACTGTGAATAAAGTCTATCATTTTTACTTACCTAATGTTTTTTTTTCTTTCAGGCCTGTTTGTTTCAACACTTCCTGTCTTAATAATCTAGGTTTAAATAAATTTGTTTGAATTGTCCTTTTCTCTCCTTTTGAACTTTTGTTTTTGTCACCCCAGTATCTGTTATTTGAAACAAAAGTTTTAAAAACCCTTTCTTAACTTTTTTATTAAAGGGTTTGGGGTGTGCCTGTTGGGTGGAGGGACTAAAATGTGTACAGCACTTTGTTTAATGTATTTTAAAAAGTAATGAAAAAAATCTGATTGATTGCATGATTGAAAATGAAGTGAAATGAAGGAATAATTTTAGTCTGAGATAAAAAAATAAAACCCCTTGTTGTGGGTTAAAAATATAAGATCTACAACGTCAGAGGGGAAATGACCTCAAGTCTAGCTCGGGGGTTCCCGAAAACCGCCGCTTGAATCCTGCAGCTTGTTTAAAGGGCAGCTCCCGGGCCCAGATGGGGGGGTTGGGCTCAGGCTGAGGCCAGAAAACCGCGATTTTGACAAACCAGCACCTCAGTCTGAATAAAAATAAATCATGGATAAAATCATTTCTAATCCAATCAGATTTCCCAATCAATGAGCTTTCACTAACATGAGTAGAGGATTTGTCCTTCTCTTGTGAAACATCATAAAACATTTTAAAATCATCCAAAGTACACAAATTCCCTTTCATGTCAGCAACACAGATTCATAACATGCTGCTGAGCTCAGTCAAGTCTGGAATTGAAGATAAAGTCAAATCAGACATGTTAAAAGGCTAAAACCCCGGCTGATTCTATGAAATGGATCAAACTTCAAATGTTCAGTCTGATCAGGAAAATGTCTTGCTTGGTCACAGTCTCTATCCCTGCAAGATCGCTCAAATCCACAACTAAACACATATATTCCAACTGAACAACAACTATTTGATCCCAAATTACAAGATGGATTTAATGGAAAACTTTGGAAAATGTCAGCAACAAAGTCATATACACAAAATAACACTACTATTGATAATAATAATAACAATAACAACAACAACAACAATAATGGCAATACATGTTTTCAATTGATTTGTACAAATATTAGTTCTGAGGATATTCTTTATATTGTGATAAAAATGGACTTTGAACAACTCACTGGACATTTCACCACTGGAATCTGGTGGTTTGGAGTCTTTTGAAGGAGGAGTTCTGCGACTAATCAATACTTTTATCAGTTTTAAACCACTTTTTATTCCTCTGTTTTTTTGGGAATTCTGAGTAGGTTTTACAAATCTATTTAGAATTAAGGTCAAGATTTTTTACTGTATGATTTTTAGCTCAACATGTTACACAGCCTGCCCATAACAAAGGGCCACATTTTAGATCTATGTATTGCCCTGCAGCCTGTCTGCCATCATATACTTCTGTTGTGGATTCAGGCTTATCTGATCACTTCTGTGTCTTTTTTTACTGTTCCTAATTGATAACAATTCGACAACTGAAATGAACCTCAAAAATTCTCTTCTCAAACCATGGATCATCTAATTAATCCTGCCTTTATGAAGGCTGGCAGTCTAACACAGCTTCAAATGTGAAGACTTTAGAGTCCACTTCAAAATAAAATAGACTCTATCAGATGAAAATGATCTCAGTGTAAGCAGCAAAATTCAATCACCACAGAACCTTTGTAGGGGAAACACTGGAGGAGGTAAATCCTGGTTGATGCTGAGATGCTTAGTAAAGAGTCATTTCTCAATGAAAACCATCAACCTGCCCCTTAGATCCCATACCTACATCACTTTTTACAACCTTTTATAGCTTTTTTATTGAATACTTACTACACAGCAAATGATTCTCCATCAGATTGTCTTCCCTGCTGCTCTTAAAGGCGGCAAAGTCAAATCCCTTCTGAAGAGAAACAATTTAGATCCCATACTTAAAAACCACAGACCAGAATCCAATCTACCATTTTAAAGTAACATTTTAGAAAAGCTTGTTTTTAATCAGTTGAATGGCTTTTTAAACTCTCACAGTATTTTTATACCACCCCAGCCCTTCGGACCAATCATAGTGCAGAGACTTCAGCCCCTACTAGCCAAGATTGGAAATGACCTCAAATTGATATATGGATATGGAAAAAATAAAACAAATAAAACAAAAAACAAATAAACAAACAAACACCTGTATTAGTATCATTTTGACTTAATTGCAGCTTTGGACTTAAGGCCACACTGTTCTTTAGACATACTTCACATCCTGACTAGCCTCTGCGACGCTGTTTCTATTTGTCTAGAGTTTTATCTTACTGAGCAGAGATACTATTATTACAGACATGAACTCAGACACACAGACTCACAGACTCAGACAGACACACAATAGCACAATAACACACAATAAACAGTAGTGCAATGCACCACTCTCACATTTCTACAGGGAATTTACTTGCCTTAAACTTTTATTGTTGTATAGAGTTTAGTTACTTATCTAGGTTATTTCAATACTGTAGAATAAAAAATAAAATAATTGTACACTAATTTGAAATTGCTTTTATTCTTTATGACCTGTTAGTTCTCAACACTTCCTTTCTTAATTATCTAGAGTTTAAACAAACTTAATATTTGTTTGAATGCATGTCTGCTGCTCTTCCTTTTTGAACTTTTTAGATTATTTGTGTGTACCACTCAGTATCCAAATAAGTTATATTACTTTTTGGTTTATAATTTTAACTCCTCAGCCTCCTACTACTCTGGAATTGGGTCACATAAAATAAAGTGAAATGAAGTGAAACTGGAAGGAATAATTCTTAGTCTGAGAGATAAGAAAAAGGTCACAATATGGAACAACAACTATTTCAAATCTCATTCATTCATTCATTCACTCATTCATTCATTCAAGATGAATGGATTCAAGTTCTGGATGAAGATAAACCAGGTTCAGTTGTGGATTAAAGATATAAGATCTACAACAGTAACAGACCAGTGAACTGACCTCAGAGTCTCCAGTCTACAGTGTGGACTCTCAGAAAACCACACAGCAGCTTCACTCCTGAATCCTGCAGCTTGTTGTTGTTGTAGGTCCAGGTGTCTCAGGTCAGAGGGTTGGACTTCAGATGAGGAGGGTTGGACTTCAGAGCTGAGAAGCTGAGAGAAGCACAGCTGATCTCTGACAACCTACAGGAACTCAATCTGAATAAAGAATAAATCATGTGGATAAAAATCATTTCTAATCCAATCAGATATGTCTAATCAATGAGCTTTCACTAACATGAGCAGAGGGACTTTGTCCTTCTCTTATTGTGGATCATCATAATGTCAGCCTTCTACACATCATACAAATGTCACCACAACATTTCATACAACTATTCATGTCAACATAGATTCATAACACATGCTGCTGCTCTAAATCAGAGTCTGGAATTAGAGAAGATAAAAGATCAAAATCAGACATGTTGGACTCAAATCCTCTTCATCATTGAAGTTTTTACATGACCTTCTTCTTCTAGAACTTTGTGTCATTAAACAACATTAAAGGACAAATTCACATTTCTTTGACTTCAACCAACAGTCAGATGTCACACATTGATTTAAAGAGTCTTTTGGTGGCAGTTGTCCTTCCTGTAAGTCCACACTGACTGTGAAGTGGTCTCCTCCTAACACAACTACACTGTAAGAAAAAAACTTCATGAGGTCAGCTGTAGCTGGAATGAAGCTTCAGTCAGTCTGACTTAGACAGAAAATGAAGGTGTGTGTTCTTGGCCTGATTCTTTCTGATTCTACTCTCACACAGGTTCTGTCTAATTTAACACAAAATAAAGAAAGACTTTAAAGGAGCAGTGTGGAGGATTTAGGGGATCTATTGGCAGAAATGGAAGATAATATTCATAATTATGTTTTTCAGTAGAGTTTAATCACCTGAAATATGAATTTGATTTATCAGGTTTATGAAAACAAAAAGACTTCCGAATAACATGAATAAATTAACAAATGAATGTAGAATGTAACAGTTACAATAAATAAACAGAAAAACTTAACAGCAAGTAATCACAAACTAACTGAAAATCTGTTTGACAAACACAACATTTCTAAAACATCTCCAGAAAAAACACACAGCTGACCTAAAAGATTATAACACTAACATGAGAATAATGAGAGTAATTTCCTTACGGTGTATATTTGAAAAAAACTAAACTACTAATCTACACTGACTGATAATGTTAAAGATCATGTCTGGACTTACACAGCCTTTCTGCAGTTCCCCACAGCTGGGATCAGTCTCTGTCACGTCCTCACCTGATGTGTTGTGCGTGTTCTAGGTCCAACTCATCCAGAACCTCCCTCTGACATCTGCAGAACGTAGGCCAGAGCTGAACAGTGGATCTCAGAGTCTCTTCTCCTGACCTGTTTCTCCTGACTTCCAGGAACTCTTGGATCCTCCTGATGTACTGAGCGGTCGTTCATCTCCATCAGACAGTGGAAGATGTTGATGCTTCTGTCAGGAGAGATATCATCTCTGTTCATCTCTTTCAGGTTGTTGATGGCTGTCTGGATGATTTCTGGTCTGTTCTCTGTCTGACCCAGAAGGCCTCTCAAGAGTCTCTGGTTGGACTCCAGAGACAGGCCATGAAGGAAGCGAACAAACAGGTCCAGGTGGCCATTTTTTACTTTGGAGGGATTTCTCCATGGAATCCCTCAGGAGGACATCCAAGTGATGGGTAGCTGCGATTGTTATTTCCAAAATGCTTAAAAATCTTCCTGATAAAAGACTCTGGCTTGGCGTCCACCTATTTGTAGTCTTGTCCAGGAATGTCTTCAGCACTCTTGTCTTCCTCTGTGTGTAACAGTGGAACATGTAGACTGCAGCCAGAAACTCCTGAATGCTCAGATGAACAAGCAGTAGACTGTTTTCTGGGAAGATCACGCTCTCTCTTTTAAAGATCTCTCTGCACAACTCCTGAGTAAACCAAGGCCTCTGTGACATCAAGTCCACACTGCTCCAGAGTCTTCTTGAGTAGAACATGATGTTTCCTTTCTCCCAGATGTTCAAACGCCAGCCTCCCCAGCTTCAGAAGAACTTCCCTGTCAGCCTTGGTCAGCTCCTGTGGACTTGTCTCATCATGTCCCTCATCATATTTGTGCTTCTTCCTCTTTGTCTGAACCAGCAGGAAGTGTGAGTACAGGTCAGTCAGGGTCTTGGGCAGCTCTCCTCTGCTCTGTGGTCAACATGTGCTCCAGAACTGTGGCAGAGATCCAGCAGAAGACCGGGATGTGGCACATGATGTGGAGGCTTTGTGAAGTCTTGATGTGGAGATGATCCTTCTGGCCTGCTCCTCCTCTCTGAACCTCTTCTGAAGTACTCCTCCTTCTGTGGGTCAGTGAACCTCTGACTCTGTCACCATGTCAACACACCTCCAGGAGGGATCTGATTGGCTGCTGCAGGTCGTGGTGGTTATCCAGAGGCTAGCAGAGGAAGCAGTTTCTGATGAGGTTTGTCAGCAGCACATCCACTGAGGTGGACTCTCTGCAACATCAGTCAGGATCTCAGATGTTATGGAAGTCCAGAGGAAGTCGACACTCATCCAGACCGTCAAAGATGAACAGAACCTGGACCTCTTCAAACCTGCAGAGTCCTGCTTCTTTGGTTTCAGTAAAGAAGTGATGAACAAGTTCCACCAAGCTGAACTTTTTCTTTTCAGCACATTCAGCTCTCTCAATGTGAATGGAAATGTGAAGTGTATGTCCTGGTTGGCTTTGTCTTCAGCCCATCTCCAGCCAGTGAACTTCTGTGTTAAGACTGTTTTCCCAATGCCAGCCATTCCCTTTGTCATCACTGTTCTGATTGGTCCATCTCTTCCAGGTGAGGCTTAAAGATGTCTTCTTGTCCTGATGCTTCATTTTCTCGGTCTGGCTGGTTTCCTGGATGCTGTTTCAATCTGTCTGACCCTCATGTTCATCATTGACCTCTCCAGTCCGGCCCCTCTGTGATGTAGAGCTCTGTGTAGATCTGATTCAGAAGGGTTGGGTTTCCTGCTTTAGAGATCCCCAAACACACACTGGAACTTCTTCTTCAGAGTAGATTTAAGTTTACGCTGACAAACTGGAACAACATGTCCTGAATGAACAAACAAGAAACAACATCAATGACTGATTCATAAAGAAAAACATGACATGTTCATCCCCCTAAAGAAAACACATGAACATATTTCCTCCATGTCTTGAGACATTAGTAAATGTCCCATTTGTCCCATCATGTTGAATCTTTTAGAGAAATCCTCTTACTGCTGTGCAGACAGTCAGCCAGCTCCTCCTGCTTCATTCTCCTCTCAGGAAGTTCACTGTGATCTTCACAAAAGCCTCTCTGCTGCTCCTCCTCTGCTCTTCATCCTCACCATTCAACACCTCCTCATCCTCCCTCTGACTCTCTGAGCATTCTGGGTAATCTGGACTCACAACCTTCTGGATCTTTTTTCAGCTCCTTCTTCACAAAAGTGACAATGTTCTCCTCCAGCAGCTGGAACAGAAAAACTATATGAATGACACAATCAAAGTAAAAACCATGGAGCCAAACATCAGATCCATGTTGGACACACTGACAATCCACTGCTCTAAAAAGTGCAGCATGGAGATTATTGTCAACACAACAGATGTCAAAGTAGTTGTTGTCCATGTACAGACCATAAATATGGAGTCCAGGTGTGTTTGATGCTGCTGGAGCAGACTGAGCACTGGGAACCTCTGAGCTCTCCTGGTCCACTCTGTGGAGGAATCATGAAGAATTAGCTCACATTATGTTTGCAGCATCTGTGAGTGTTTTATGCTTTGTACACAAACAACAGCTGCTTTTATGTTCTGTGGTGACTGTCCTGATTAAAGCAAACACTACTGTGCTGTGACATTCTCAATGAGAGGAAACAAGCAATCAGTTCTGTACCTCATGACCTGTGGAGTCATCACAAACAAGTCCACCTTTTAAATGATGAGTTTTAAGGACTCACACTGGGTTTGACAGAAGTCTCACCTCTGCTACAGGACACTAATCAGCACTGATTCTAATCAGCACTATTAAGCCTGATGTGGGAGTTTTGATGCTTAAGTGCCGTCCCTACTACCTACCAAGGGAGTTTACATCTGTGTTTTTAACCGGTCATGATCTACATCCCTCCGAGAGCCAACTCTGCAGCGTGCTTTTCGGCAAGCTCCACGACGTCATCCAGCGCACTGGAGACGGCTCACCCTGACGCTGTCTTTATTGCTCATGCGGGCGGCTTTTTAATCAGTGCAATTTCGGACTGTATTTCCCAAATACCACCAGCATATGGACATATCCACCCATTGACAAGAACACTTTGGATCATGTTTACACCAACATAAAGGGTGCATACAGGGCCAAGACCCTCGCCCCCACTTCGGACACTCCGGACCACATCTCTTTGTTCCTGTACCCGGCCTACAGACAAAGACTCAAACAATCTAATCCAGTCACCAAGCAGGTTCAGCTCTGGACACCCTGGACTTATAAGGAGCGTGCAGGACTGTTTTACTGCTACAGACTGGGATGTGATTCCAAGCCGCAGCCACTCTAGGAGGACTCCTTCTGTCAGTGTACAGAGTTATGCTGACTATGTGACTGGGCACATTAGCACTTGTGTGGAGGGAACATCTGTGCCCACCATCCAAGTCAGGAAGTTTCCTAACCAGAAGCCCTGGATAAACAGCGTCAGGCACGCCACATGCCAAAGTGATAACAAGCTCCACTGCATTTACATCTGGCAATGAGGCTGAGTACAAAGTTGCAAGAAATCAATGGACAGAGAGAGGCTATCACAGCCGCCCAAGAGGCAGTACAGAGAGAAGCTGGATGGCTTCTATTCCACTGCCGTAATTTGGGCGCATGTGGCAGGGCTTGCAACATATCAATGGACTACAAAGCAGCACCAATTACTGTCAATTACCACAGACAGCACTGCCTGATGACCTCAATACATTCTACACACACAGCTTTGAGACCCTCCAATCACCACACACAGAGAGGAGGCCCCACAGACTCTCAGACCACCTACACCCCTCACCTCCACCTCAGTCGTCCTACTCATCAGCCCAGGCACTACAAAGAAAGCCTAGGGAGGATCAACTCCCGCAAGGCGGCAGGACCAGAACAACACATTCCTGGAATGAGCCCTCAGAGCATGTGTGTGCCAACGAGCTGACAAGACGTTCTCACCTCCATATTCCAATCTCTCCCTCAGCCAGAGAACTGTTCCCTCCTGCTTCAAAGGCCACCACCATTGTCCCTCCCCAAGAAGAGCCTCCCCACCTGCCTGAATGACTACAGGCCAGTAGCACTCACTCCAATCATTATGAAGTGCTTTGAGAGAGTGGTGCTGCCCACATCCAAGAGCAGCATCCTGGCCACACTGGACCCCTGCAGCACGCCCCACCGGTCCACCAGGTCCACCTCAGATGCTATCACCGCAGCACTGCACACATCTCCTCCTCTCACACCTGGAGAATAAGGAGGACTCCCTTTACATCAGGATGCTTCCTTATTGACTACAGTTCTGCATTCAACACGGCCATTCCCCACAAGCTCTTTTGAACTATTCTCCCTTGGACTACACCCCCTTCATCTGTGACTAGCTCCTGGATTCTTTCTGACTGGCAGGGCCTCAGTCTGTCAGAATAGGGAAAAAGACTTCAGCCAGTATCATCACAAACATATCGGCACACCACAGGGGCTGTGTCCTCAGTCCCATCTCTACTACACCCTGTTCACTCACGACTGTGTGGCCTCTCCACAAGGACAACATCATCCTGAAGTTTCTGGGCTTACACCACCGTGATAGGACGATCATCACTGGCGGAGCAGAGGTAGCCTACAGGAGGGAGGTGGCCACTCTGGCGACATGGTGTGAGGACAACAACTCCTTTCACCTCTCCTTTGACAAGACTAAGGAGATGATAGTGGACATGAGGAAGGAGAGGAGCCCCTCATCAGCCACTACTTATCCATGAGGGTCTGGGTGTGAGAGGGTGAGCAGCTTTAACATGCTTGGGGGTCCACCTCAGCCACGACCTCACCTGGACACTCAACACCACACAGCTGGTGAAA
Source organism: Toxotes chatareus (assembly GCA_016801885.1). NCBI lineage: Eukaryota > Metazoa > Chordata > Actinopteri > Toxotidae > Toxotes > Toxotes chatareus. The sequence goes on along the minus strand of JAFBJY010000528.1, from coordinate 21,162 downwards.
GAAAGCCTAGCAGCGGCTGTACTTCTCGAGGAGGTTGGAGAAGTTTGGCATATGTCACCAAAGATCCTCGTGGAACTTCTACATACAGCTGGGCGCTTGTTGAGTCCATCTTGACCAACTGCATCACTGTGTGTGGTACGTAAGCAGCTCCACTGCCTTGGACCGCGAACGCCTGCAGAGAGTGTTGAAGACTGGCGCCTATGATCACCAGGACTCCCTCTGCCCACCTCTGCAGAGCATCTACCAGCACGAGAGTCCACAGGAGAGCTGCCTCATCACTCAAGGGCGACCCCACCCCACCCCACAACAAGGTCTGTTCACTCTCCTCCCCTTCAGGCCGGAGGTACAGGAGTGTGATGATGCAGGACCACCCAGACTTAAAAAACTCTTTCCTCCCGTCTCACATCAGATCCTCAACAGCTGACAGGAGTCTGGTAACAACAGGCTACAACAAACTGCAACTTTTGCACATACCAACTTTGCACATAGCTGACTGTTATTATTTATTACTGTTCTGCCTTAATAACTGCACACTTACCGCACTGTTCACACTAACAGTTCTTTGGCAATGAGTTCTTCACTCTCAGCTGAATTTGCACAACAGCTGATTTGTATATATCAGTACAGTTTATATTTTTTGCGTAACTTTTTTTTTCTTATTGTTATTAATATTTGTAAATACTATTTATCTATTTTATTTACTTACAACGTTTAGTATGGCATTCTGGGTGAAGAGCAAAGTAAAATTTCATTGTACAGGAAACCTGTTTCCTTACTGTGCAAATGACAATAAACCCTTTGAATCTGAATCTTATAGATAGATAGAGATACTTTATTAATCCCTGTGGGGAAATTCGTTTGTAGCAGCAGTCACAAGGAGACAATAAATACACTCTATAAAGGAAAAATAAATTTGTAAAAGAAATACAATATATACAGGAGGGGTCTTAATACACATACAGACACACACACATAGCAGCAGACAATTGCACATATATATATAGTGCCTACTCCACAAACACACTCACATACACACTTATTTTACTTGCACACACGCACTCACACCTGCCCACACATACACACACACACACACGCCACCCACACACTCTAACCCACACACACACCCCCCACACCACACCCCCACACACTCAATCATATTTTACATACATTACAACACAGTTATGTAAATACAACCAGGTCAGAGTTAAGTATTGACCTAAACAAACCATATTCTAGACAGGGCATGGTTTTTTTTAGCAGAGCTCTGTGGCTAGTGGTATGATTACACAGATCAGTCCAACCCAATCCTAATAATATGAGGTAGCAAATCAACAAGAGGTAGCAGGCAAGAAATTGCACGCAGGCACAAGGTGCGGTGTGTTGCTTGAACGCTGAATACGTAAACTACGGTCCAACTAGTCCTGATTGTTTAGCAGGTCTGTTTTTGGGCTTTGGAAGAAGCTCTTCCCCATCCTGAAGTCGCGGGCAGTGATGCTGCGGAGCCTTTCACCTGATGGCCTTGCAACGTGAATAGTCCGTGTGTCCGGGTGGAAGTGTCTCTGATAATGTTCTTAGCTTTCCATGATAAAGCGGAGCTATAAATGTCTGAGAGGGGGGGGTAGAGAGGACCCCGTGATCTTTTTTCAGCTGTCTCACAACTGGGCTACAGGGCACTTGGCTGGTCTGATGCAGTGCAGTTGCTATACCACTATGTGATGGCACCGCTGAGGATGCTCTCAATCGGTTCCTCTGTAGAAAGTTGTGAGGATGGAGGTTGGGAGATGAGCTTTAACTTGTCTTCTCAGGAAATACCAGGCTGCTGGGCTTTCTTTGTGATGTGTGTGGTGTTCTTAGTCCATGAGAGGTCGCTCTATTTATGTGCATAGAAACTTTGTGCTCTGCTGGACAATCTGCACGGAAAGGTTGTCAATGCATAGTGGGGTGTGTGTGTGCAAAGAATCCGTCTGAAGTACGATGATTGGTTCTTTTCGTTTTATCCGCGCTGAGGAGCAGGTTGTTGTCAGTACACCAGCTGCTGAAGCCAGCCACCTCCCCTCTCTGTATGGGACTTCGTTGTCTCCGCTGATCAGGCCCACTCACGGTCGTGTCATCAGCAAACTTGATGATGTGGTTTGAGCTGTGCGTTGCCACACAGTCGTGGGTGAGGTGTGGTGTCGCCCGGCGGCTGAAACACGCAGCCTGGGGAATGCTCCTGTGCTCCAGTACTGTTATGCTGGATGTCTGTTCTCGATCCTGACTGCTTGGGGTCTGCCAGGAAGTCCAGGATCAGTTTGGAGTGTTGTGTTCCAGTCCAAGTTCACCTAGTTTTGTTATCAGCTGTTGTGAGGGAGTAATGGTGTTGGAATGCTGGAGCTGAAGTCAATGAACAGCATCCTGACATATATAAAGTCCTTCCTGTCCAGGTGAGAGAGAGCCAGGTGGATGTGGCGGTGTTGATGGCATCGTCTCATAGGTGGTTGGGGCGATGCATAAACTGCATTGGGTCCAGTGTGGCTGGTAGTTGTGACTTGATGTGTCTCATTACTAGCCTTTCAAAACACTCCATGATGGTGGATGTCAGTGCAACTGGGCGGTATCATTGAGACAAGTCACTGAGGGTTTCTTCGGATGGGGATGATGGTGGTGGTCTTGAAGCAGAGTGGGGCGGCGGTGGTGGACAGTGAGATGTTGAAAGATGTCAGTGAGGGGCGTTGGTCAGTTGATCTGCACACTCCCCTCAGCTACGACCGGTATACCATCCGGCCCAGCAACTTTCCGTGGGTTGACTCTGATAGGGTCCTTCTCACTTCAAGTGGACAGGCTGAGTATTTGGTCGTTGGGGGGAGGCGTCCTTTCTCACCACACCGAGTAGTTGTGAGCCTCAAATCTTGAGTAGAACTGGTTTAACGCCTCTGGCAAGGGAGTCATCGCCAACGCCAGGGAGAGTAGCAAATTTAAATGAAATTTAAATATTTAAAATGGGAGGCAACTGTCCCTCTGTACCTGTCTGCTGTACAGGGACGCTGGGCTTGGCTACTGGACTCCGCAAAGCAGGTTAACCAGGACCACTTAACTATTTGGTCTGGAGGGACTTCCTCTGTTTTAAAGTTGTCTGGACTGAACCATGACACTAAAGAAAATGATATAATGGATTCTATAAAAGAGAGAGAATGAGGTTCATTATGGTTCAGTCAATGTGAAAATGTGCAAAGTTTCTTAAACAGATGTAAACGCTTTCTGAGGCTTTTTACAAAACCACTTCACAATTTTCTTATTTAAAGTCAATTTGCTGTCATTGATAGTCCCAAGATATTTGTAAGATCAACATACTCAATGGTCTGACCTTTAATTACAGTGACTTGGTGCCTGTGGGGTTTCCTCTCCAAAATCAATGAGCATATCTTTGGTTGTTGTGAAGACGAAGCTGCAGGTAGGATTCCTCACACCACTGAACTAAATCATCAATGACTGGTCCGCCCTTGCTCTCACCATCCTGGAGGAGACTACCTGTCACTGAGTCATCAGCACTTTATGATGCTTCTGCTAACAAATGTTCTGCTCTGACACATATTTCTGTGTATAAATGAACAATAGTGGTGATAAACATACACCCTTCAAGGAGAGAAACAGTGGAAGAACACCTTTGGTCAGACAATGTACTGTTGACCCTCACTCTCTGTGTCCTGTTATGTTCGAACATCCAGAATCCAACCCACCAGATTATTATTAAATCTCAAACTGTTGTAGGAGCCTTTCAATTCAAATGTAGGACAGGATTTGTGGCTATGAGCAGAAGAGAATTCCACAAATAAAAGCCTAGTGAGTGTCCCATTCAAATCCAGAGTGTTTAAAAAAGTGCTGAGCAGAGTCACTATAGCATCCTCCACTCCTCTGGCAGAGGGCCTGTATGCAACTGCAGAGGATCCAGTGCATGTTCAGTTTGTCTAGGATCTCAGATCTGACCAGTTTCTCCTAAAGTTTTCATTCAGAATTGAAGTCAGGGCTGACTGCTCTAACATCATTCAGTGTTTTGGGACTGGCTATTTTGGCGATATTCCAGAGCTTGGGGAGATGTTAACAATTCAGAACATTGCGCCAACTCTGATTAATTTCCAACCATCTAAAAGACACGAAAAGGCGCCTGTGCTCTGAAGGCCTGCAGTAGCTTACATACTGTACAGGCTGAAACCAAGTTTATTTTATGCCAACTTGTTTTCGGGTTACCGATTTGGCAATCATAACTTTGACTGATTTGGTAAATCATGGCTTTGTTGTTGGGAAATATGAATACGCTTACAGACAATGATCATATCCTGCAAAAGACCATGTATGAAGCATGTTATATCTCTCCTCTTCTATATGATTTTATATATAGGGCAGTAAATCACATACAGCTGTGGATCAGAGGAGCCATAAGTGAGGAGAGGAAGAGAAGTTACTCTGGGCTCAGAGGAAGTGGCTTGATGAAACAAGCTGCAGGTGATCCTTCCACACAAAACAACTGGAGACTCAATTAATTTCTCCTCATTATATCCCAGGGGCCCCTTTATTTGGGGGCCCCAGCACTTCCTGCCTTTTCTAATAATAAAAGTCTGAACTATGTAAACGCTAGCAGCAGCAAGCCAAAACCGAACCAAAACAGCAGAGACACAGATGAACATCAGTAAAGGCAATAGCCAACATGTCCTGACAGACAAGTTTTTCTTGTTTGTACCATGACCAGCCTGAGAGATGCAATCACCCTATATCAGAGCTGCTGAGGATGCTTTATTGTGACAATATTTGTGGATTTTGGGTCTTTATCATCTAATTCAATGGGGTGAGAGATTTTGTCCTGATAGGACCCAGAGGCCTCTGACTCTGTGGATGGAGGTGGTAACTGTCTCTGAAAGAGAAATCACATAGAGCGCCCAAAAACCCTGTGTCAGCCCCTCTGAAGCTCAGTCCCATGGAATTCATCTAAATGACAGAGGAAGTCAGGGCTTTGGTGTCCAAGCCGCTTCATCCGGGTCAGAGCTCAGACCGCGATTTTAGCGGCTCCAGACTGCGGGAGAGCAGTGACTCACGTCCGCCTCCTCCACGAGCTGATTCAGGCAGAGAAAAGCTGCCTTCAGTCCAGCAATGAGTGAAGCCTGAGACTAACAAAGGCTCCGTGTTCGGCTACTGACCATCAGCTCACTCTGCTTCTACTCTGACTCCACCGCTTCTGCAAATATTCACGCGTCTCTGCGCTTGCCTCCATCAATGAAATAACACGGTCCTCTTCCTGTCTCATCCCGACTTTATTGAAAACTCAGTCTGCACAACTAAACACCACAACGCAGGGAAAAAAAGTAACAAGGACAACATCAAAACACTCCAGACATCAAACAGACTGAGGTAACTACAAGGAAGTGTTGACAGGTAAAACATTAAAAAGTCGGACACCTGCAACTGAACAGAGGAAAATCATCTGCGCCATAAACTGATCGGTCAAAGTGAAAGTAAACTTTCAGCATCCGTTAATATTAGTGATGAATTATAGGTCTTTTAAGAGGCAGTTCTTGTATGGCTCAGCTCACTAAAAGAGTCTCTCTATTTCAGCTCCCAAATAGCTTCTCAGATTTTTTTGTTTGCTTAAATGAATTTATTACTAAAATAACGTCACGTTAAATAGTATGTTACACTACTAACAATAATGCAAAACATACATTATATCAAGTGTTTGTTATTTATATGGCTTGGCTAAACATTGATTATCAGGAAGTACACTGCAAAAAAAATTTAATGGAGGTTGTGCACTGTATAAAACCTTAACAACAAGGTGGCACCAGGATATATCAATGAAAATGATGTGGTCATAGATGAGCTCTGGGCTAACTTACAACCAGGGGGGTGCGCTGTAAATATTATTACAGCAATGTAATGAACATGTAAAAATAAAAAGCAGCAACTGTATTGTAAAGTGGAAGTTAGACTGCACTGTTAAACACAACAACCAGGGTGACAATGCAGAAAAAACATCCACAGGGGAAAGGACTGTCAGAAATATGTGATGCAGTGTGAAAATGAAAATGATGAATGACAACATCAGCAGTAAAGTGCCTGACAAGTATTATCAGCAGCCAGAGGATTCACTGTATAAAACATGAAACAGGGAGTAGCGAACACCAGGTATACACTACAAATATGATTGAATGAAGCTGAAAAACTCTTTAAACATTTTTCAGATAAACTACACAGCTTCATGTTTAAGTCAAATTTCAGCTTTCTGCTGGTTTTCATTTCTCAACTTTTTTAGTCCTTTTTTGAAGTTGACTTTTTTCTCTTACACAAGATGGGCGCTGCGAGCAGCTGCTGGTTATCAGCAGCTCTGCCCATCTTTTCTTACATACCAACAACACTACTCTTGTCTTTTTGGGCGTGTTTGTTTTTTTCTTCAATGTGGTCAAATCCTAGGCGCGATTGTGCACTGATGGAACTAACTTTTTGTTACATTTTAATATTTTGCTTTTACTTTTTCCGAACTTTTTGGGTGCCAGTCGGGGACTCCTTTGCTTTCACTCAGGATCAACTGTTGGCTCTATACAGCTTTTGCTCTTCTATTATGCTGAGAAACTGGAATTCCTTTGGATATACAGAGGAAAAGAAAGAGGCTGCAGAGACGTCAAGACTCAACACTTTATCCTAAGCGATAGCGTAATGAGGAATTTGTTTTGAGTAGAGGTCAGTCACATGCAAAACATTCTTACAGTCTTAAATCATAATCAATAGCACTACACTCACTGACAGTAGCAGCATAAGTAATGACAAAGAACATATCTATATAAGACCTAATAAAAAGAAGTACCAAGTTCAAATATTATTAACATCCCCACAGGGCCCAACACCCCCACTTTTTTGATTGTTGTTCCAGAAAATGGAGTCTTTGTTAGCAGCTTTCTTCAGGGTGGCATGAGTGTTTTGTCCATTTTAAGTCTGCTGAGATACTGAAGCCAAGAAATCTGTAGCTATCCACCACCTGCACTGAGAAGAGCCTCCTCTGCTTACAAGGAAATCCCACGACAAGTTCCTTAGTTTTGCTTACATTTCAGTTCCAAGGTTATTTACGTGCACCAATCCACTAATGTTACAATCTCTTACTTGTCTACTTCATAATTTTCATTGTTCTCAGTGATTAAGCCCACCAATGTGGTATCATCAGCAAATTTGAACAATGTCACAGATTCAACAAGAGAAACAGTCATTTTATTACTAGAAAGATTCAGAGGAAAAAAGGAAAAAATATTACTGGTTTGCAACAACCTCTTTCTAACTTTCATCTCCATTTTTTTCCTGTGGTAACTTAACTTCTTTGTGTGTGTGTCCAAATTAACAAACAAATCACCTAGACAAAACATCCCACCCAAAAAAAACTTCTAAACTATACACTGACATGAACTACTAATATGTTTTGACTTACTGAAAACCTAGCAGGTGATCTAGACTTTCTATTAGTTTCCTCTTGGCTGCTTGTAACAGCAGTAGCTCCCTCCCTTCCTTAATCAATCATTAAAAGCTGAAATATCCAGGTGCTTCTTTCTTCCTAAATCACTTGAAACAATCCTGTCCAGTCCAACGTTTCGCTCCTGTTTGACTTCTGGAACTTGTTCTGGCTGTGTCCACTTACTGCAGCCTGTGACATCAGACTGTAGAATGTTGATACATCAAAGGCATCAGCGACAAACACACACACACACACACACACACGACACTCTGTACTTATGTCTCAGGAGGACACTTGCTGACATAATGCATTCCCTAGTCCTTACCCTAACCCTAACTAAAACCCAATTCTAACCCCTGAAACTAAGTCTTAACCCTCAAACAGCAACATGACACAGCGATGGGCTTACTGCAGAGCTGCTTTGGATGGTTTAACAGGTAGAGATCATCAGATAATGGAGATGACCTGGTACCTTCATAATGTTTCCTTAAACACATGGAGGAAATCTCCAAACACAAACTTAACCACAATGTGATTCACAGGTAACTAAACACACTTGCATGTAAACTCTCACACCAGCATAAAAATAAGTCACGTTTTTGGATCTGAAGAAGAAGATCCAGAATGAAGGAGATCAGGAGACAGAGCCCCACAACAGAAGAGTAGAGAAATAAAAGAAATACAGATGAATTCATACAAACTTACACAAACAGATGAAGAATCACCTTAAAGTCATTGTAGTAAATAAAGAAAGTTTTGTTTCTCTGGACTAATTCAGTACATGCTTTAAAATACCATATTAATCTCAGAAAATGTGTGTGTTTATGGAAAAAATGCTTCCTCAACCCATCCAGCCTGGTTATTTTACAGCTTCCTACTCCCAGAACATGATGTGATGATAGTATCAGTGTAACTTCTACCATTTCAGCTTCTACTATACTGATTCAGGTGACAGGTGTAACTGTTATCTCAGTGTGATGCAGAAAGGAAAGAGAACCAACATACAGCAGAGGACTCTGTGAATTTGAGGTCTGTGCTGTTTCTTAGATATGATTCGAACCCAGATCTAAAAGAAACATGAGTCAAAATGATTCTTCAGTAGCAGTCTGATCTGTTGCAGAAACAACAACCTTTAAAACTGTCTCTGGTGTGATGGTGAATAGTCAATATGCTCCTCACTTTCAAAAAGGAGGTGAAGACAGGTACAATGTCTACTGCAAAGACACGAAACCAGAGGTGAGGAAAGAGTCATTACTGTATTGATGAAAACAAAGATCTGATGGACAAAAACTCTCTCAAAGTTGAATGTAGGTGCAAAGCACAGAGAGCAGAGAGATGAAGAACCCTCTGAAACCAGTCCTGAGTCCTTGAAGGAGGACTTATGACTGATGAGACAGAGACACTTTACACTCATTTCTACCAGCAGTCAGCAGACAAACACCTCATGAGAGCACCTTACACCTCATACTCTGACAAAAGAGACACAGCCCAGTTCAGCCTCTGCACAGCTCTGGAAGGACAAACACTGCTGTGACTGTATTAAGAGGCAACATACTATGATTCACATTAACAACTGACAATCATATTTACTGATAAAACATTAAATGTTTTTTTTTACAGGCTGTTGGTATAAGATTTGAAGGAGAACAATGATTGAGACCTTAAGTGAGATTAGTTTCATTGTGAGCTCATTATCAAATCTATCAGGATGAAGCAGCGTTTTGTATTTTTAGGTAAGAAGTTTTGGCCACAACCCCAGTTGTCATTTAAAGCACAGACTCATCACTCTGCCTCCAAAAGGCTCTAATCTAAATCACACACTGCTTCACAGTCAAAGAGAAACAAATAAATAAAACAATAAGAACCAGATAAAATACAAGAGAACAGATATAGAACACAAGTGTAAAATACTCGTTACCAAAAAATCTGTCTGAACAGATGGTTTGTATCTCTTTAACAGTCCACAAGCCCACACCCCTCAGACTACTGGGGGGTTTTCCAAAGTTTAGAGGCTGCAAACTGGAAAGCACAATCTTCCTGAGTCTTAAAACATTCCGAGTACATTTGAAAGTCCTGCCCCTAAGATCAGCTCATGGTGTGGGGTGAGAGGTCCATGGTATACTGTGGAGACTGGACATGTAACAGTCACTTCTGCACAATGAACTTCAGTGATGGTTTGAATTAAATTTTTTGAAGTCAGCACATTATACAGGGACAGTGATACACCTGGTTGTGTTTCATCAAAATAAAATACTACCTTCATCAACTAATACTGTATGTCAGCTTTCGGGGAGTCTAAGACACAACCACCAACAGTGTGGCTGCACACTGAATGTGATATTTCAGTGTAAGAAGAAATAGGATTTTCCATTGTTTTGGTTGTAGTCACATCAAGTCTATATGAAGGGTCACTAACACTCAAACTGTGCTGGAACAGTGAAAAAGCGTTTTCCACTTTACTGCACAGCAAATGAAGTTGTTGATCTGAGTGTGGCGAGCGGGGGAATTTGAGATAGATGATAATGCGGTTGTAGCCAGATAGTGGATAGTGTCGATCACTACAACACCCAACTAGAGCAACCTAAAGAGCCAACAACGCCACCTTGGGAATTTTACCCAAGGAAATAGTCACAGAACGTCAAAAAAATTAAACAAGAAAGAAAGAAAAGAAAACAAACCAGCACAGACCCAGTTAGTTAGCACAATATTTAATAAACCAAATAACCTAACCTAATAGAGACAAAGCTATAAAAAAAAAGAAAATAATCAAAACAATAACCCAAAACCCATTCTAACTACATGCAACAAAGGAAATGGGGCATTAAATAAGAACAACCCCACCGTGCATTCATTCAATTTTTTAAAAGTCCAGGCCCAAGGCAAACGAAACTGCCCATTCAATACTCGCGCGTGGGTGAGAGGGGTGATTGCGTTGTCCACCTGCGCAGCCCGACGGCAGCAACACCGGGCGACCGAGCGACTCGGCCAGAACCGCGGCGGAAAACACCCAAAACCCCCAAGTAGAACAAAAGCTCCAGCAACAGTATTTCTTCTCCGTACAGGACAAAAGCAGCTGGCAAAATAATTTTCGATCAGGGCTACGATGTGATCACCTGAGGAAGAGAGAAGCAGGCGTGTCCACTCAGCAACAGTGGAGGCTAGCAGCAACCTGCGGCTAATTTGCAGCACTGGGAATGAACCCACGAGCCAAGTGCACGTCGGTGGAGGATCGGCAGTTCGGCGTCAAAGCCAGCGACGACAAGGTGGAGGGAAGTGGGCGATCAGGAAGTACTCGGAGCCAGGGAGCAAGAGATGGTCAAGATGGCTACAGCACCCTTTTATAGAGTTGCCCTCATGTGAAGTGATAAGGCTAACGAGGACCGAGGCAAGCACTGATAACTACAATCATTATTCCTACAAATTCTTCCCCAGCTAAGCAGGAAAAAGTTTGGTTTTACATTATTAGTAACATAACACAGCTCTGATATGGCTGTAACTGATCAGCAAGCAGCGACATAAGGCTGATATCCCAAAGTACAAACAAGAGCACAGGAGGAGACTAAACTCCAAACTGTAGAGACTGAGGTAGAAGCTGCAAACGTCCTGAGAGCTGAGAAAACAGAGACGACGTTTTAGAACAGAGCTTTCTCTCTAATCTTCAGCATAGATACACAAGTTTAGCTACTGAAGACACAGCTATGAGAGGAGAATAGTAGAGATGGCAATGGCCGGGCTGTGGGGTTACCAAGCCGGGTCAAGGTGCAGCAGTGCAGCCATCCCTCACTACCCTGGAACATTGTGTTCCCAGAATGCAGTTTTACTTGTGGTCTCTAAAGTCTCCTGGAATAGAGAGAATGGGAGGTAGAGCCTCAGATATCAGGCTCCTCTACTGTGGAACCATCTACTAGTTTAAATCTTGGAGGCAAGCGCGCTCTCCATGTTTAAGAAAGAGGCTTAAAAACTTTTCCTTTTGATGAACCTTATAGAAGTCAAAGGCTGAGTAGAGGCTTTTCCCTGAAGACCAGAGCCACCACTAGTTATGCTGCTATAGGTTCACACTGCTGGAAGACTCTCCACTTGATGCACTGATTTCTCTCTCTCCTCTCCCTCTCCATCTGTACATTCATATCCCATTAATCTATGGTACTAACTTGCAGAGTCTGGATCTGTGGCTGCTGGCAAACTACTGTTCCACATGCAAAGCACTGGTGGTTGTTGATCTTCAACAAATGATAAAAAAAGACTTGAGGGGCGCCTGTTTCCTTCTTATATAAGTCAGACTGCTTTGAAGCCTCATGTTTTGCTTCTTTTGAACTTCTTTGACGTCCCTTTTAAACTTGGACATGGGCTGTGGATTTTATGCTCCATCATTAGGGAGGATCCAAAGCAACAACCAGAAATGATTTCAATTTCTACATAAAAGCATGTGAATGTTTTTGAACATTTACAAGTTTAAAAGACAAACTCGAAAAAAAATAGGCACCTTTCCTTTAACACAAAACCATAATGCCTTTGAACCAAAAAATGGAAACCTTAGTTGACCAATATGAAAATCTCACAGATACAATCAGCATAAATAAACTGAACATGTACTGAAAGCTTTTGGGCCCATGAAGTTCTTGTGTGATTAGACATCATGCCAATTTAACAAAAACATCCCACTGAACTGGAAACACTGACATCAATCTGTTAAAAAGGTTTTGACTTACTGAAAACCTTGGAGGTGATCTGGACTTCTCTCCTGTGCTCTCTTGTCCTTGTAACAGCAGTTAGCTCCTCCTCTTCCTTGTCAATAACTGTGCAGAAATATCTGAGTGGTTCTCTTTCTTCCTAAATCATGAGCAAGTCCTGTCCAGTCCAACTGTTTCTGCTCCTGTTTGACTTCTGAACTTGTTCCTGGCTGTGTGTGTCCACTTACTGCAGCCTGTGACATCAGACTGTAGAATGTTGATGCTACATCAAAGGCATCAAAGGACAAACACTCCTCTCTCTCTCTCTCTCTCTCACACACACACACACACACACTCTTACTATAGTTGTGAGGACACATGTTGCCATAATGCATTCCTTGCCCCTTAACTCAACTCTAACATAACCTTAACCATCATAACTGAAAGCCTAACACTAACCAAAATATAACCCATACTAATGATATTCAGCCTTCTTCAAAATACCAAATGAATTACAACAATAAGCACTCAGGACCATTCAGTTGGGCTTGGTAGAATTCAGCACCGGCGACAGCAGCAGCTGAACTGTACACAACTACATGTACTCACAACACAGCAAATTCACAAAGTACTAAAATCTGGAGTCAGGGCAAAAAGTGTGAAAGAGTTACATTTCTGGAGTTTATTTTATAACTCTGACTACACAGTTTGTGTTAAGGTGTACACCCAGGCCGAGCTGAATTTTGAGTTATCTCTGCAGTATTTCAGGATCTGGTTTTTAACTCTGCCCCTGGAGTTCACGACGCATTTTATCGCGGCATGAGTAGCACAAGGAACGCGTCACAAGGCTGGTAAGAGCATGATTTTTATCAAAAAGTATTTTAAATGCGTGATATTTTGTCATTGTTCTCACTTTATCTACTTGGCACATAGTACCGCTAATGACTGGGTGAACTTGATGTTGAACGTAAATCCTATTGCTTTTACTCCATTATTTGGAAGCAAGTAGCTCCCGCAGCATTAGTTAGCTAACTGTCCTTAAGCACTGCCATTGTGGAGCTATTGGCTTTTTCACTCAAACGTTAATGTCGCCATAGCCGCCTGTCTGTGGCGTGTGAGTGTGTCTGTATGACGGTAATGACAAAACTGTTTGATAAGCTTCACAAGAAGTAATGCCGACGCGCATCTTGAAGGTAATTAATACTGTTTTGGAAATAACCATCCAACAATGCAGCATGTTGATTGTTTAAGTTTTTTTAAGAGGCTCTACTTGGCGCAGGCGCGGCTGAAAAGTCAGTTTTGGCTAGCATACCCCAATAGTTGAGCTTTATAACTGTAACCTTGCTGTTTTTGAATAGCAATTGAGAAACAGTGTATTTTAACAGTGTGTAGTTGGGATAAATTTGAACATTTGAACATATTCTCAGACATATATGATTTCTTCCTTATAAGTCAAACCAAATATGTTGATCATTAGCACAACATGTGAGAGGAAGAAGAAGTTCATTAAACTGGAAGAGGCTTGCTTCTCAGATTTTCTCCAGCGCAGGTCAGTCAGACGTTTAGTATTAAATTAATAAAGATGTAAACGTGTTGTAACGTGGAGTTGTTGGTGGTATAGTCCAGCAGAAGCTTCTTATCCCAGAGACTATAACACACTGAAAGTCACAGATCAACAGGGAGCAGAGGTGGATGAGGATGTTTCAAAGATCTGTGTTTTTTCATCTACAGTGATGATGGTAGGACATTATCAGTACCTGTATTTTGTTGCACTTACATTTTGAGAGATTTGTATCTTGACACAGACAAAAATATGTGGATTGTGAGAAGTGGATGATAAGAATTTCAGAACAGTATTTAATCAGTTCATATTAAGCTAGTATGTTGTCTGCATTCCAGACCTCCACGTCACTGAAGCATCTATGAACCACAGCTGATCGTTCAGACCTGACTTGGAATATGACCCTCACTACTTGTAGTATGGGGTTATAAATCAATAGTAATGTTTTGTCTTGGACAGGTAATATCCAACAGGTCTGTGATATAGTTTTAATGTGCTGGACTTTAGCTTTTTATTTGCCTTATACTTTGTTGTGTGTGATCTTCAGATCTAAGTGTCCTGCAGCAAGGGTGTAAATAGGGCTGGACGATTTTAGGAAAAGGTCAATTCAATTTGTCGGGAGATATATCCACATTTTCAGCTCTGTTGCATTTTCTTTCACTCTGCATACAGCTGTGGGATGGAACCTGGCTGAAGTAGATGGGAGAATCCATATCTTCTGTCCAGCGTGTGGAGGGGGTTTTAAATCCGTCTTTGGTGACCTTAACAGTCACCATTATCTCAGTGTCTTCCTTCTCTTATCAAATGGAGTTATCTGGTGAAACATGATGGGAAATTTTCTGTTGGCTTCTTCGGGCCCGACATCATTCTCAGACTTTTTACCAGAACTTTTCGTCATGCAAAGACCTGTTGTGATTTTTCAGGTGTCGGTATAAACTGGTTTGTGTTTCCGCTGGATGTTAACTTTAGCGCGACAGGTTTTGACAGTACCTAGTGATGGGCAAATGATACCGAGCTTTATAACTTGTCACTCTTCCTGAAGCGGTGATTCGAAACGCTGTCGCTTTCCTAAACCAGTGTCCTGACCAAAAGTTTTTTTGCCCTTCATTGCTTAAAATGTTTCGAAGCTTTTTATTGGCTCATAGTCTTTCCGTGTATGTCATTGGCTCATGGCGTTTCAATGCATTCTGAGCCAATGACAGTTTATTTAGGTTTTACAGATTTGAGTGGTTTGGTGCCACCAGCTATATAAGATGCATCATTATGCTTCAAAATGGGGTTGTGAGGAGATAGAGATTTGGAGAGTGGGGTGAAATATTTGACAAGTTTCATGGTGAGTACCACCAAAAACGGCTTCTAAGTTTGGGATCATTTTTATCTCCTTTCCCAATTAAAGGGATAAGCGGTTTATGGCATAATTTTATGTTTCCATAATTGATTGTATTTTTAATCTTTAAATGGTCTCAAAATTACAATTGCTTGTAAGTGAGGTGTTTGCTCTGCACAAGAGTTGTCTTACAGCAACAACACATCATCTATGGCCAGAGACACTTGCGTGCCGAACATGATGACAACAATCATACCCAACAAACCAGTGACCCTGTCATCAACACTGGAAATCCTGACAGTAAACTAAATATATACATATATATAATTGCATATATGTATGTGCATCTATTTATTGTAGATGAGTGTAGTATATGTATATAGCATGTATTCTCACACAGGTATTAAAACAGCAGCTGGATGGGGCACTTGATGGACATGACAGTAAAAGGTGGTCAGCCTTTTTCTGTCGTTGTGGATGAAGGGTTTAAAATTTCAATTAAAATCTGGACCCATCATTCTCCATTCCAAGCCCACAAAACTGTAAAAGAGCAATGGTGAGCTCTAAAGGTACACTGTAACAAAGAAGGCCTTGGTCTGTAGGATGATTTATGATGGAGCTCACAATATTGTGGCAAGTGTTAGACATATTTATTGCTTCCCATGCTGAATCATTGTCAAAAATCACTCTGTCAGACTTCTGAGCTGGAAAACATGCGCCAGTAGGGCCCCAAAAAAATGGCACACTTCAAGTCCAGTTCAAAAGCAAAGGAAAAGGGTCTATTCAAGTAATATGGGCATGCCCCCAAAACAGCTTGTTCAGAGGTCCGAAACCAGAAAGGAATAGCATTTTCCATTTTCCCTAGGCTTTATGAGCAAAAAGAACCTTTAAGGGCAGCCCTGGCATCACTTAGCACTGACATAGTGCCTTTCCTGATGACTATCAGCAATCAACCAGTCCTGACAGTTTTAGGCCATTCTATCAGGCAACTGTTGAGCTTTCTGAGGAAAGTTTCTCTTTGAAATTGAATCAGGCAACTGGACATATGTTTGTCTGGGAAAAATGTCCAGTTGCCGATATTCAAAGAAAAGGCTATAAACCCGAAAGAATAAAACATTCACAGACATATTTCTGAGGAAAGGAGAGTGTAGGTCAAAGGCAATTCCTATAGCCAAAAAGCCGAGTCATGTAATTTCTGCCAAATGTGCCCAAATGGCTCCTTGTATTGGTGCCAGCTTGCCAACCATTTGAAACTAATTTGAATGAACAATTCAGTGGCTTGGAAAGGTGATCTCCCTGTCTGTAGCACCATCTTGGATCCCGGTTTAAACAGGCTGGCTTTACTAATCAAAGCAATGCTCATGCTGCTTGGGAAAAGGGTGACACCAGAGTGTCCAGTCTTATTGATGGAGTAACGAAGATGTGCCTACGAGACTGCAACAACATCTGCCAGTGCTGGTGAAAAATTACAACTTTGGGCTTCTGGACAACTTGTAAGTCTCAGCACCACACCAGCAGTGCATCTGTCAGCACTGCAGTGGAATCCCGAGGGATGCTGTTGATTACTGTTGAAACATCAGTTGTTTTTTTCAGTCATTCATTGTCTTACTGCCTGTGTCATAGATATTTGAAGAACAGATTCGACAAGAGCAGAGGATCCCCTGAAGTACTGGGTGGACGAAAAACTTTATATCCCCACGCTTGAAACTTGCATGGAAGTATTTTATCCAGCATCATCTGTTCTCTGTGGAAGGATATTTCCCCAAAACTGGGAGCTGGGCAGCCAGAAGAGGGGACTGAAGCTGTGCATGAAAAAGTTATTTTTGTATTTATTTATTATTAAATTTATTTCTCAATAAAAACCCGTGAAACAAATTACTTGTCTGGTTCTGTAAATAATCATTCCCAAAAGAACCATACAAGTCCCCAAATGACATAACATTATCTTTAAAGGTTTTCCTAAAAACACTTCACACAAAAAACACACAAAAACAATGTTTACAGTTCAAACACTAGTCATTTTGCAAAGTAAGAAGATCTCTTATCCTGTTAGAATTTTTTTTGACATAAAGAAATAAAGCTCAGAAGGCTTTAAATAAACCCTTAACCAACATTTAACCCTTAATATAATTTGCATTTATTCTTTGGGTCAATCTAAGATGTATTTTTGATGTATGGGGAGAACATCTGCATATTTGTGCAGCCAGCGATATAATCATTATTTGGTATGAATAGACAAAACCTTGAATGACCACACAGACTTTCTAGACTTATTGCTGTCATGGGATTGAAACAGTACCAGTGCTTCAGTCGTTTTTCTTTAGAAGGTGCTGTAAACTGGTTGTCCTGAATGTCACTGTGACTGAGGTCTTGAAGCTTTGAATCTTTTCGGCTGGTGTTAGGAAAGCTTCAGTGCGGGAGTTTCACTTCCCACCACTACTTTTTAGTTTAGGAATTTTACTAAAAATGATACATGCTGGAGCTTGCATAAATATAGCATTTGAGCGATTGCATTAAAGTTTACAGCCAAAAAAAGAAGTGCTGTATCAAAAAGCAAGGGCAAAATTAAACAAAATTAAATCCATACCTCTATCATTATTACACTCTCACACTCTCCTCGAAAAGCTTTGTTGGCCGGAGCATTATAAACCCTAACCCCTTCAAGGTTCAACCAATTCCCCATAATCAATTGAAATTAAAATGAGATCTCTGGTCACCACATCTTCTACAATCAGGTCCCACATTAAACTCATAACAAAACACAAATCATCATTTCAATAATTCACACATGCATGAATCTGCTTCATCATATCATCCATTATATTAATGCCAAACCAAGATCTCCTCTCACCTCAGTGGGACTCTGGTATGGCAATCCAGCTGCACAAGTACCTCCACTACCACTGTATAAGGCAGCCTTCTTCAGCTGCTCTGGTTCCAGCCCCCCAGGCACAGAGAAGCAGAGGACCAAGATGGCAGCAACACTGGCAAAAGCATATGGAGTGAATAAACCGCCTTAAAATAACAAAGCTGGTGGTAAAAGTATTATGCTTATGTTTTACTGTGAGGGTTGGGTATATGGGTGCATGAACCCTTTGTCCAATGTAGTGCGTGCACTCACCAGGAAAACAGTGGGAATCATTTGTTATGAAACCCATGAATGGGCATAGGGCTGAGTGCCCGTCCTACCATGTGCTACCAGTGAGCAGTGTAGTGGTCTTCTGGCCCCAGAGGGAACATAGGAAAAAGACAAAGAAAGTAGACAGAGACAGATACACAAGGGCTGGGGCTTAAAAGGGTCCATGCAATGCAGGAGAACTGAGAGACAGGAGAGAGGAGAGAGATGCTGAGAGCAGTGGTCAGATGGACATGTGCTCCTGGAGATGCAGATGACCAGGTGAAAATCAGCCAGCATCAGATGTTGTTCAGGGATCGATAAACTTTCAAGTGGCCTCATCCCGGGGTTTAAAATCACTTTCAGATGGTGTGTCCACAGATTGTCATATATATTTAAACAGTGTAGATAAGATATAAATGAGAGGTCAGCAGGGACCTGGCTGAAAAGTCCTGCTGTGGCCAAAAACTAAGGGTGGACAGGTGTTTGAAACCCAGACGGTCAGGCAGTCGTTAAAGCCCTCTTTATTAAAAATCAAAATCACTGGATCAAAGTCCAAGGCCAGGAAACAAACTTAAACAACTAAATCGTCAAGAAGGGAAAAAAATTCGAAGCTAAAATCCAAAACTTCAAACTTTGAAGTCCTTACTTAGTGAACAAATGAAATGAATCAAAGGGAGGACAGAGGACAAATCAGAAAGGGGACAAAGACAGGAAACAGGTAACACTAAGGACAGTACAGCAGGTGAACACAATTCCAGGATGAAAAGCAGAAACCCCAGCAAGAAGCAGAAAGGGCGGACAAAACACTGGTGAACACAGGCTAAGACTCACCTGTGTAAAAAATAATAAGGGTTTTAGTTATTTTATTATGTATTATGTGTATAATATAGGGAAGCAGTGAGCTCCATCTTTCAATATCTGTCTTATGGGGGAAACTAAATATACATACTGTTCATTTTTTTTTGATTTATGTCACTGTTGTTTTGCACATTGTGTAAGTGTATTTCATGTGTGTCCTAGAGTGTATGTGTGTGTGACAGTGTACATGTGTGCAAGTGAAATTTTGATCTCAATGATTGTGTGTATGCACTGTGTGTTGTTTGGGAAAAAGTGTGTGTGCACTATACTGATCTGCTTGTCTCTCTTTTTTTAACAGTTTGTATATCACCAGTTGTTCCTGGTGAAACATTGTTTGGGCTCACCTTGTACTATGTTTTGGCGATCTGAATAAACCCACTGGACTTGTATAAATTAGAGCATGCTTCAGATACATACAGGGGTTTTTTTCCCTATTTTTTGTATGATGCAGGTTAGTTAAGGTGATGCAGTTGCTGTATGGTTACAAGCCCTTCATTTCCATGTTCCTAGGCCTCACACTGTTTTCTCTGTTTCAAAGGTGAGAGGTATGATTAGAATTAGGGTGTAGGGGGGGTTCAATGGGAGAAAAACGCAAACTAATATATTCAAAACATCAAAGACATCATACAAGATTTTACTGCAGTGATGTAATATGTGGTTTGCTATGTGTCGTATTAGCCTGTTCAAAGTCAATTCACACTGTGATGCAGCTTCACGCAAAGTTTTACAGTTAACGTTCACTACTTGAAAACAAAGTATTTAATTTAGGTTCTTCATCAAGATTCAGAATACATCAAAAGGCAGGTCAGTTATTGACATCACAGGGGGCATTGACATCACAGAGACACCAGGCCAAATATATATCAAAAGAGGACACCAGGACACCAGGATACATCAAAGGCACATCAAGAAGGCAGTTCAACTGATGACATCACAGTCACGCAACAGAGACGCCAAGCTGTTTACTCATCTAGGAATACCTGTAGTCTTTGAGGGATGAGATCTACCCACACCTGCAATGGAATTAACAAAGTTTTTTCTAGACTTTGCTTGGCTCCTGTGCCCCCACTACTGCAGACCCAGCCCACTGCCCTGCACCGCTGACTGCAACGAACTTTACAAGGTCCTAGAAAAGACTTTGAAGCTTCCCTACACCCTGCACAGACACCACCACCTACTACTGCTCCTGGTAGTGGGAATAATGGTGGGCTCCCAGCCTGATAGTCCCATTGAGGGCACAAATTCTTCACCACCACTGTCTGCAGTAAGTGCACCTTGAGTGATTGTGTCTGGTCCCTTTAAACCCATCTTTTTGGAAAAAAAAAGACATATTTAATCTGTATCTGTAACAACTTTGTGTTTTAAAAGGTGTACTTAATCTTCTTCTATAGGATTATAAATAAGAATGTTTTTGAAGATTTTTAATACAGCTAATGCTTGTGCTCGTGTCTAGTGTGTGTGTGTGTGTGTGTATGTGACTGATTATCTTTATATTTTTAGGTTTCTTCAAAGTCTAGAAACAGGAAGAGCACTCGAGAAACCTCCTCTGTCAGAACATGTCTTCCACATTGCATTTTCTCAGAGAGAAAGAAATTCAGATTCATTTTTACAGAGTTCAGTCCACCATGTTCACTGTCGAGTCTAAAAGCTCCCAGGATCTTCTAAGAGCTTTGTTTTCTTAATTCATTTCCAGCCCACAGTGTTTCTGTCCTCCAGCAAACCTTTTGGTGTTAGTGTAACAAGCCAATGTTGGGTGAATCTGAGGCTGGTATTGACTGAGAGAAGAAGCTGTGAGATCTTTTAGACTCCTGAGGAGTCACTCTGGACTGATTTGATAGATGCTCCACAAATAAAAGTGCTTCTCCACTCAGCTAATCAATACTCCCTCATAGGGACTGTCTGCAGGAACTGAAGCTGCTTTTTATCAAAGAGATATTCATGTGTTCACTGTTCACTCAGGAATTATTCAGCTGGGTTGGTGAATTCAGCACCAAGGACAGCAGCAGCTAGACTGTGCACAACTACTAACAGATAGATGGAGTGTGGCTAAGATTCATAAAAGTATTATATCTACTGGAATCCTGTTGGAAATGGTATAAAGTAAGCGCCAGGCTGATGGCAGTAACCTGCTGCAATTGGCCAATAATGGGCATTAGCCTCTAT
>JAFBJY010000527.1:0-15376 GCA_016801885.1 Toxotes chatareus | reverse complement strand
AAATGTCATAAAAAAACGTCATAGTATAGTATGGCGCTTTTTTTTAAACAAAAAGTCAAAAAAATTTTTGACCTCAAAATGTCATAAAAAAACGTCATAGTATAGTATGGCCAAAATCGACGCCAAAAAAGTCAAAAATTTTTTACCTCAAAATGTCATAAAAACGTCATAGTATAGTATGGCGTTTTTTTTTCGGCAAAAAAGTCAAAATTTTTTGACCTCAAAATGTCATAAAAACGTCATAGTATAGTATGGCGTTTTTTTCGGCAAAAAGTCAAAAATTTTTGACCTCAAAATGTCATAAAAACGTCATAGTATAGTATGAAGGCGTTTTTCGGGCAAAAAGTCAAAAAATTTTTGACCTCAAAATGTCATAAAAAACGTCATATAGTATAGTATATATGCGTTTTTTTCGGGCAAAAAAAAGTCAAAATTTTTTTTGACCTCAAAATGTCATAAAAAACGTCATAGTATAGTATGGCGTTTTTTTTCGCAAAAAAGTCAAAAATTTTTTTGACCTCAAATGTCATAAAAAACGTCATATAGTATAGTATGGCGTTTTTCGGACAAAAAAGTCAAAATTTTTTTGACCTCAAAATGTCATAAAAAAAACGTCATAGTATAGTATAGGCGTTTTTTTTGAAAAAAGTCAAAAAATTTTTTGACCTCAAAATGTCATAAAAAACGTCATAGTATAGTATGGCGTTTTTCGGCCAAAAAAAGTCAAAAAATTTTTTGACCTCAAAATCATCATAAAAACGTCATAGTATATAGTATGGCAAAAAATTTTTTTTGAAAAAAAAAAAGTCAAAAATTTTTGACCTCAAAATGTCATAAAAAACGTCATAGTATAGTATGGCGTTTTTAAGGCCAAAAAAGTCAAAAAATTTTTTCGACCTCAAAATGTCATAAAAAAGCGTCATAGTATAGTATGGCGTTTTTTTTCGGGCAAAAAAAGTCAAAAATTTTTGACCTCAAAATGTCATAAAAAACGTCATAGTATAGTATGGCGTTTTTTTCGGACAAAAAAAAATTTTTGACCTCAAAATTTTTTATGACCTCAAAATGTCATAAAAATAAAAACGTCATAGTATAGTATGGCGCGTTTTTTCGGCAAAAAAAAAGTCAAAAATTTTTTTGACCTCAAAATGTCATAAAAAACGTCATAGTATAGTATGGCGTTTTTTTGAAAAAAAAGTCAAAAATTTTTGACCTCAAAATGTCATAAAAAAACGTCATAGTATAGTATGGCGTTTTTTTTCGAAAAAAAAGTCAAAAAATTTTGACCTCAAAATGTCATAAAAAACGTCATAGTATAGTATGGCGTTTTTTTTGAAAAAAGTCAAAAATTTTTTTTGACCTCAAAATGTCATAAAAAAACGTCATAGTATAGTATGGCGCGTTTTTTGGGCAAAAAGTCAAAAATTTTTTGACCTCAAAATGTCATAAAAAACGTCATAGTATAGTATGGCGTTTTTTCGGACAAAAAAAGTCAAAAATTTTTTCGACCTCAAAATGTCATAAAAACGTCATAGTATAGTATAGCGCGCGTTTTCGGAACAAAAAAGTCAAAAAAAATTTTGACCTCAAAATGTCATAAAAACGTCATAGTATAGTATGGCGTTTTTTTTGAACAAAAAGTCAAAAATTTTTTTACCTCAAAATGTCATAAAAAACGTCATATAGTATAGTATGGCGTTTTTTCGGAAAAAAAGTCAAAAAAATTTTTGACCTCAAAATGTCATAAAAAAACGTCATAGTATAGTATGGCGTTTTTTTCGGGAAAAAAAAGTCAAAAAATTTTTTGACCTCAAAATGTCATAAAAAACGTCATAGTATAGTATGGCGTTTTTTTCAGCTAAAAGAAGTCAAAAAAAATTTTGACCCCAAAATGTCATAAAAAACGTCATAGTATAGTATTGCGTTTTTTTTGGGCAAAAAAATTTAAAAAATTTTTTGACCTCAAAATGTCATAAAAAACGTCATAGTATAGTATGGCGTTTTTTCGACAAAAAAAGTCAAAAAATTTTTGACCTCAAAATGTCATAAAAAACGTCATAGTATAGTATGTATGTCGTTTTTTGAAAAAAAGTCAAAAAAATTTTTTGACCTCAAAATGTCATAAAAAACGTCATATAGTATAGTATGGCGTTTTTTCGGACAAAAAAAAGTCAAAAAATTTTTTGACCTCAAAATGTCATAAAAAACGTCATAGTATAGTATGGCGTTTTTTCGAACAAAAAAGTCAAAAAATTTTTTGACCTCAAAATGTCATAAAAAAGCGTCATAGTATAGTATGGCGCGTTTTTTCGACAAAAAAGTCAAAATTTTTTTGACCTCAAAATGTCATAAAAAACGTCATAGTATAGTATAGGCGTTTTTTTTTGCAAAAAAAGTCAAAAAAATTTTTGACCTCAAAATGTCATAAAAAACGTCATAGTATGGTCCTTAGCGTTTTTTTACTAAACAAAAAGTCAAAAAATTTTGGCCTCAAATGTCATAAAAAACATCATGGTAAGTAAAAATCCAAAATCGGCCAAAAAAAGTCAAAATTTTTTGGTCTCAAAATAATATAAAAACGTCATAGTATAGTGTAGCATTTTTTTGACCAAAAAAGTCAAAAAATTTTGGCCTCAAATGTCAAAAAAAAGCATTCATAGTATAGTAGGCGTTTTTCCGTAAGTCAAAATTTTTTTTGGCCTCAAAATAATATAAAAAAAACATCATAGTATAGTATAGGCGTTTTTTATTAAAAAATTTCAAAAAATTTTTTGGCCTCAAAAATGTCATTAAAAAAAGCGTCATAGTATAGTATGAAGAAGCGTTTTTTTTGACAAAAAGTCCAAAAAAATTTTGGCCTCAAAAGAATATCCAAAAAAAAAAAAAAATAATAATATAATATAGCAGCTTTTTTGACAAAAAAGTCAAAAATTTTTAAGCCTCAAAGTATCATAAAAACGTCATAGTATAGTAAGGCGTTTTTTTAGGCCAAGAAAGTCAAAAATTTTTTGGCCTAAGAATGTCATAAAAAATAACCCAGAAGTAGTAAAAAGTGTTAGCGGCAAAAAAAGTCATTTTCGGTCTCATAATATCATAAAAAAGCGTCATAGTATAGTATGGGCGTTTTTTGAACAAGAATCAAATTTTTTTTGGCCTCAAAATTTCATCAAGCGTCTTGGTATAGTATGAAAATTTTTTCAACCAACAAAAAGTCACAACTTTTGGAGCTGAAAATATCATAGCGTCTCGTTATGATCTGGTAAAGATTTTTCAAAATCGGTAAAAAGAGTCAACAAAATTTTGGACCTCAAATGTCATAAAAAGCGTCATAGTATAGTAGTGTTTTTTTTCGGGTGCAAAAAGTCAAAAAAGTTATTTACCTCAAAATGTCATAAAAAAGCGTCATAGTATACTATTGCGTTTTTTTTAATAAAAAAGTCAAACATTTTTTGGCCTCAAATATCATTAAAAACATCATAGTATAATGAATTAGCAAAATGGCCAAAAAAAGTCCAAATTTTTTTGACTTGAAATATCATAGCAAGTCCTAGTATAAATAAGAAGCTTCAAAATTGGCAAAAAAAAGTCCAAAATTTTTGCTGTGGCTCAAAATGTCCCTAAAACAACGTCATAGTATGATATGGGCCGTTTTAGAGGCAAAAAAAAAATCAAATTTTTTGAGCCTCAAAAAATGTCATAAAAAGCGTCATATAGCAAGTATAGTGTAAGCGTTCATTGACAAAAAATTTCAAATTTTTTTGCCTCAAAATATCATAAAAAACGTCATAGTATGGTATGGCGCTTTTGAAACCAAAAAAGTCTAACTTTTTTGGCCTCAAAACATCATAAAAAAAAAATCATAGTATAGCATCTTTTGTTTTCCTGCCATTCAAACGTCAAAAAATTTTTGTTTCAAAAATATCATAAAAAAACGTCATCGTTTAGTATGGCATTTTTCGGTTTTGAAGATCCACAAAATTTTTTGGCCTCAAAATATTATAAAAAAACATCATACTATAGTAAAGGCATCAAAATGGAAATAAAAAGTCCAAAAAATTTTACTCAAAATGTCTCATAAAAAACATCATACTATAGTAAGAGTACGTCAAAATCGGCCAAAATAGTCAAAATTCTTTTTTGGTCTCAAAATGTCATAAACAAGCGTCATAGTATAAGTATGGCGTCCATCCCGACCAAAAAAGTCAAAAAAAATTTTGGCCTCAAAATGTCATAAAAAAGCGTCATAGTATGGCATATGTGGTCCTTCGAAGCAAAAATTTCAAATTTTTTGGCCTCAAAAAATCATGTAAACATCATAGTATATTATAGCGTTTTTAGGTAGCAAAAAAGTCAAAAATTTTGGGCCTCAAAAATAATCATAAAAAAGCGTCTTAGTATGATATTTTGTTTTTGAAATAGCGAGTCAAAAATTTTTTTGTTTCGAAATGTCATAAACATCATCGTTGGATAGTATGGCGTTTTTGACCAAAGTCACATTTTTTGGCCTCAAAATGTCATAAAATCATCATAGTATAGTAGCACATCAAAATGCGACCAAGAAAGTCAAAATTTTTTGGTCTCAAAATGTCATAAAAAGCATCCATACTATAGTATAGGCGTCAAAATCATTAAAATAGTCAAAAAAAAATTTGGCCTCAAAGATTTCGCAAACAAGCGTCGCAGTAGTAGTAAAGAAGCGTGATAAAATGCAAAAAAGTCAAAAAAAATTTTTCCTCAAAATGTCGCAAAAAGCGTCCTTAGCATAGTATAGGCGTCAAATAACCGACAAAAAAAGTGCAAATTTTTTTGGCCTCAAAATATCATAAAAAAGCGTCATAGTATAGTATAGGCGTTTTTTCGAGCTTAAAGAGTCAAAAAAAGTTGGGTACCTAAAATGTATCATAAAAAACGTCATAGTATGGTATAGCTGTTTTTTTTGACAACGTCAAACATTTTTTTGTTTCAAAATGTCATAAAAACCTCATCGTTTAAAGTATGGGGTTTTTTCGACCACAAGAAGTCACAAAATTTTTGGCCTCAAATGTCATAAAAAGCGATCGAACACTATAGTATGACATCAAAATAGAATAAAAAGTCCAATTTTTTTTTAGCTATCAAAAATGTCATAAAAAGCGATGTACTATAGTAAAGTAAAATCGTATTAAATAAATAGTCAAAAAAATTTTTTTCATCAAAATGTCTGTAACAGCGTCATAGTATGGCATAGGCGCTAAATAACAACAAAAGTCTAATTTTTTTAACCTCAGAAATGTCATCAAAAATCATAGTGTAGTAAGTCAAAATTTCTGCCCAAAAATTTCAAAAAAAAATTTTTGGCCTCAAAATGTCAATGTAAATGTCATGAAGTATAAGTAAAAGGCGGCATTTTACGATTACAAAAAATTGAAAAAAATTTTTAACCTCGAATACCATAAAAACATCCTGTAGTATAGTATATGCGGCGTTTTTAGACCAAAAAAAAGTACAATAATTTTTAGCCTCAAAATATCTCTATAGAATACCGATCGCTTAGTATAGTAAAGAGCGTCAAAATCGGCAAAAAAAAGTCAAAATTTTTTGGTCTCAAAATATCATAAAAAAGCGATCGCCGTTATAATGCTTGGCGTTTTTTTCGACCAAAAAGTCAAAAAATTTTGGCCTCAAAATGTCATAAAAAAACGTCATGACATAATATATGCGTTTTTAGGACAAAAGATCAAAAAATTTTTTGGGCCTCAAAGTATCATAAAAAACATCATGGTGTGGTATGGCGTTTTTCAGGCCACAAATTTCAAAAAAATTTTTGGGCTCAAAATAATCATAAAAAACGTCATGGTATAGTATCGCGCATTTTTTTAGAAACAAAAAGTCAAAAAATTTTTGGCCTCAAAATGTCATAAAAAAACATCCTGTAGTATAGTATGAAGCGTTTTTTTTCGGCTAAAAAAAGGCCAATTTTTTTTTTTTATAAAATTTCATAAAAAATGTCATACTGAAGCGTAAGGCATCAAACAATTCAAAAAAAAGTCAGGTACTGACCTCAAAATGTCATAAAGCGATCATGGTGTGGTATGTTTTTGGGCAAAAAAGTCAAAATTTTTTGGGCCTCAAATATTCATCAAAAAAGCGATCATAGTATGGTATAAATGGCGTTTTTTCCGCGTCAAAAAGTCAAGTAACTTTTTTTGACACTCAAAATATCATAAAAGCGATCTTTATATTATAGTGTGGCGTAAAATTCGTAGTAAGAGTCAAAAAATTACGGCCTCAAAATGTCATAAAAAAAGGTCATAGTATGGTATGGGCGTTTTTCCGAACGACAAGTCAAAAAATTTTTACCTCAAATTGTCATAAAAATATCATCTGACGTATAGCATCAGTTTTATAGCAAAAAAAATCGACTTTTTTTGGCCTCAAAATGTCATAAAAAACCTCATAGTATATTATGGCATGGTTTGACCAAAAAAAAAGTCAAAAAAATCTTTTGTTGCCTCAAAATGTATCAACGTCATAGTATAGTAAAAGGCATCAAATCGGCAAAAAAAAATTAAAATTTTTTTGGCCTCAAAATATCATAAAAAAAGCATCATAGTATAGTATAGCTAGATTTTCAAGACAAAAAAGTAAAAATTTTTTTGAGCCTCAAAATATCATAAAAAAACGTCATAATTATAGTATGGCGTTTTTTTTGACACAAAGTCAAAGTTTTTTTGGCCTCAAAATTTCATAAAAAGCGTCACAATTATAGTATAGGCGCTTTTTCCAATGTAAAAAAAGTCGAAATTTTTTTTAACCTCAAGATATCATAAAAAGCGATCACTTAAGTATAGTGGCGTTTTTTTCGAACAAGTCAATTTTCTGTTCAAAATTTCATAAAAATGTCATCTGACCGTAAGGCATCAAAGCAATGCAAAAAAGTCAATAGCATTTTTAACCTCAAATAATCTCGCGTCCTTCGTATGATAAGAAGCGTTCATCCAGCGAAATAAAGTCCAAATTTTTTTGGCTTCAAAATAATATAAAAACGTCATAACTAGTATAGTATAGGCGTTTTTTCCGATTATAAAGTCAAAAAATTACTGACCTCAAAATATCATAAAAAAAAAAGCGTATGGTATAATTAATAAGTTTCCATCGAAGACTAGAGAATCAACATTTTTTTGGCCTCAAAATGTCATAAAAAAGCGTCACTTAGTATAGTAAAGGCGTCAAATTGACCCAAAAAAGTCAAATTTTTTTTTGACCTCAAAATGTCATAAAAAAGCGTCCTTAGTATAGTAAGGCGTTTTTTCCGAAACAAAAAGTCAAATTTTTTGTAACCTCAAAAATATCATAAAAAAAGCATCATAATTAATAACATTATGGCGTTTTTTCAGAATAAAAAGTCAAGGCTTTTTGGGCTTCAAAAATATATCATAAAAAACATCATATTATGCTATGGCGTTTTTAGGAAAAAGTCAAATTTTTTTTGGCCTCAAAAATAATATAAAAATCATAGCAAACGTATAGGCGTTTTCGAAAAAAAAGGTAATTTTTTTACCTCAAAATGTCTAAATTAAATATCATCTGACCGTGGGCATCAAACAATTCAAAGTCAAATTTACACAGGCCTCAATATGTCATATAAACCGTCATAGTATAGTATGGCGTCCAAAATTATTAAATAAAGGTCAAAATTTTTTGATATCAAAATGTCATAAAAAGCATCTATGAATGTAGTAGTGACGGTTTTCGAACCAAAAAAAGTCAAAAATTTTTTGGCCTCAAAATGTTCTAAAAAAAGCGTCATTGTATATTTAATGGCGTTTTTTAAAGTCAATAATAAGGAAATTTTTGGAGCTGAAAATATCATCGCGTCATAGTCATAGTATAAATTTTTTAACAAGAATCAAAAATTTTTTAATATAAAATGTCATAAACGTCATATTATATGACGTTTTTAGGCCAAAGATAATTTTTCTCAAAATTTCAAAAAACGTCAGCATCGACCGTAAGGCATCAAACAATGCCAAAAAATTAAAAAAATTTTTTGTCTCAAATAATCATCAAAAAATGTCATAGTATGGTATGAATTTTTTCAGCCTAAAAATGTCAAATTTACTTACCTCAAAATATCATAAAAAAAGCGTCATAGTATGGTATGGCGTTTTTTTGAGGACAAAAAGTCAAAAATTTTTTGATATCAAAAATGAAATATAAATGGCGTCCTTAATTATAGTAAATTTAGTTTGATAAGACAAGAATCAAAAAATTTTGGACCTCAAAAATGTCATAAAAACACGTCGCATAGTATAGTAAAAGGCGTCCAAAATGTTCGGTAAAAAAGAAGTCAATTTTTTTTTTACCTCAAAATTTCATAAAAAATCACATAATTAAGTGCAAGAATAAACAATATAAAAAAATTAAATTTTTTTTGGCACTCAAAATTTCATCAAGAAACATCCATAGTATAGTAAAGGCGTCAAATAGGCCAAATAAGTCCAAATTTTTTTGATCTCAAAGTGTCATAAAAAGCGTCAAAATATAGTATAGGCGCTTTTTTGAACCCAAAAAAAGTCAACATTTTTACGTATAAAATGTCATAAAAAACCTCACAGTATAGCATAGGCGTGTTTTTTTTTCAGGCAAAAAGTCACAATTTTTTTGGCCTCAAAATGTCATAAAAACGTCATAGTGTAATAAATCCGTCATTGAAAAAAGTCAACAAAAGAATTGCAGACATAAAAATATCATAAAAAACATCATAGTATAGTAAAGGCCTTTTTTCAGGCAGAAAAAAAATTAAAATTTTTTGGGCCTCGAAGTGTCATAAAAAAGCGTCATAGTATAGTATGGGCGTTTTTTCAGGCAAAAAATTAAAAAATTTTTTTTTGGCCTGAAATATCTCATAAATATCATTATACCATAGTATGCACGTTTTTTACAGGCAAAGAAAGTCAAGAATTTTTTGGGCCTCAAAATATCATAAAAAAAAGCAATATAGTATAGTAAAGAAACGTCAAAATGTTAAAAAAATTATGACATAAATATCATAAAAACATATAATTTGATAGCGTTTTTAAAGACCAAAAAAAAAAAGTCAAAATTTTTTGGGCCTGGCCTTTTGTTAGGCAAAAAATCATAGTATAGTATGTTTTTTTAGTCAAAAAGTCAAAAATTGCAAGCCTCAAATGTCATAAACGTAATAATATAGTATGGGCGTTTTGTGGACAGGTGGTCAAATTTTGGCCTTAAATATCTATAAGGTCTGTATGGGTATAGGCGTTTTGAACAAAATGTCAAAAATTTTGGCGCAATGTCATAAAAACATAGTGTGGTATATTTTAAACCAAAAAAATTAAAAATTTTTTTTGGGCACGAAATATCATAAAAACAATCAAAAGTATCGTATGACGTTTTTTTGGGGCAAAAAAAAAGTCAAATTTTTTGGCCTCAAAGCTTCCATCAAACATCCTTAGTAGCAGTATGGCGTCAAAATACGAGCAAAAAAAAAGCCAATTTTTTTTGACCTCAAAAATTTCATAAAAATCATCATAGTATAGTGAGAAGCATCAAATCGGCCCAAAAAAAGTCCATTTTTTTTGGTCTCAATATGTCATAAAAAAGCGTCATAGTATATTATGGGCGTAAATTGGAAACAAATAGTGCAATTTGCATGGGCCTCAAAATGTCATAAAAAAACGTCATAATTAATGGCAAATGAGGTTTTTAGAATAAAAAAAGTCAAGTACGTTTCAAATCATAACGTCATAACGAACGTAATAGTATAATATGGCGTTTTTTTTTGATCAAAAAGTCAAATTTTTTTTGGCCTCAAAATGTCATATAAGCGTCATAGTATAGCAAGGCGTCAAAATCCCGAATTAAAAGTCAAAAAATTTTTTGACCTCAAAATTTCAAAAAAAAATGTCTTAGTATATAAATAAAAGCAAATATTGAAGTCCAACTTTTTTTTTGCCTAGAAATACCATAAAAAAGCGTCATAGTATAAGTATTAGTGTTTTTTTTTAAAAAGAATCAAAATTTTTTTGACCTCAAAAATGTCATAAGCGACGTCATAGTATAATTATGAAGGGTTTTTTTGGTTAAACAGTCAAAATTTGCAGACCTCAAAATATCGATAGCAATCGTAATAGTATAGTAAAGACCGTCAAATCGAACAAGAATCAAGTCCAATTTTTTTGGCCTCAAAATCATCAAAAAACATCTTAGTATAGTATAGGCATTTTTCCCGACCAAAAAGTCAAATTTTTTTAATATCAAAATTTCATCAAGAGCGATCATCATGGCCGTGTAAAGAGTCAAACAATCGGCCAAAAAAGTCCAATTTTTTTAATCTCAAAATGTCTTCAAAAAAGCTTCCTTAAATAAAGTATAGTGAGCGTTTTTCGGGCTTTATAAAAATTAACATTTTTTGACACTCAGATAATCTTTAAAAAGCGATCACAGTATAGTATAAGCGTTTTTTTTTTTTCAGGCAAAAAAAAGTCACAATACACAGGCCTCAAATATTATAAAAACACGTCATAGTATAGTAAGTCGTCAAAATACGATCAAAATTCAAAAAAATTTTGACCTCAAAAGTAATAATAAAAAAGCGTAATAGTATAAGATAGAAGTTTTACAATAGGAACCCAAAAAATTCAAAAATTTTTTGGGCCTCAAATGTAATATAAAAAGAAAACGTCATTACCAGAGTATGGCGTTTTTTCGACAGAAAGTCAAAATTTTCTTTGGCATAAAATATCATCAAAAAACATCATATAATTAACAATGTAGAAGATTTTAAAGGGCAAAAAAGTCAAATTTTTTTTGGCCTCAAAATGTCATAAAAACGTCATAGTATGTAAAGGCATCAAAATCGGCCAAAAAAGTCAAAAAATTTTGACCTCAAAATGTCATAAAAACGTCATAGTATAGTATGGCGTTTTTTCGAACAAAAAAAAAGTCAAATTTTTTGACCTCAAAATGTCATAAAAAAAAACGTCATAGTATAGTATGGCGTTTTTTTTAAAAAAAAAAAAAAATTTTTTGACCTCAAAATGTCATAAAAAACGTCATAGTATAGTATGGCGTTTTTTTTGACAAAAAAAGTCAAAAAAATTTTAGACCTCAAAATGTCATAAAAAAAAATTTTTTGTCATAGTATAGTATAGGCGTTTTTTTTTTTTAGACAAAAAAAAGTCAAAAAATTTTTTGACCTCAAAATGTCATAAAAAACGTCATAGTATAGTATGGCGTTTTTTTAGGCCAAAAAAAGTCAAAAATTTTTTGACCTCAAAATGTCATAAAAAAACGTCATAGTATAGTATGGCGTTTTTTTTGGACAAAAAAAGTCAAAATTTTTTGACCTCAAAATGTCATAAAAAACGTCATAGTATAGTATGGCGTTTTTTCGGACAAAAAAGTCAAAAAAATTTTTGACCTCAAAATGTCATAAAAAAAGCGTCATAGTATAGTATGGCGTTTTTTTCACAAAAGTCAAAAATTTTTGAAATCAAAATGTCATAAAAAAAATTTTTACCTCAAAATCATCATAGTATCATAGTATAGTATGGCGTTTTTTTCGAACAAAAAAGTCAAAAAATTTTTTGACCTCAAAATGTCATAAAAAAACGTCATAGTATAGTATGGCGTTTTTTCGAACAAAAAAGTCAAAAAATTTTTGACCTCAAAATGTCATAAAAAAGCGTCATAGTATAGTATGGCGTTTTTTCGAACAAAAAAAAAGTCAAAAATTTTTGACCTCAAAATGTCATAAAAAACGTCATAGTATAGTATGGCGTTTTTTTCGAACAAAAAAAGTCAAAAATTTTTTGACCTCAAAATGTCATAAAAAACGTCGTCATAGTATAGTATGGCGTTTTTTTCGAACAAAAAAGTCAAAAAATTTTTTTGACCTCAAAATGTCATAAAAAAGCGTCATAGTATAGTATGGCGTTTTTTTGAAAAAAAGTCAAAAAATTTTTGACCTCAAAATGTCATAAAAAAAAGCGTCATAGTATAGTATGGCGTTTTTTCGGAAAAAAAAGTCAAAAAATTTTTTGCCTCAAAATGTCATAAAAAACGTCATAGTATAGTATGGCGTTTTTTGAACAAAAAAAGTCAAAAAAATTTTTGACCTCAAAATGTCATAAAAAACGTCATAGTATAGTATATGGCGTTTTTTTGAGAAAAAGTCAAAAAGTCAAAAAAATTTTTGACCTCAAAATGTCATAAAAAAAAAAGTCGTCATAGTATAGTATGTATGTTTTTTTAGGCGAAAAAAAAAAAGTCAAAAAATTTTGACCTCAAAATGTCATAAAAAAAGCGTCATAGTATAGTATGGCGTTTTTTGACAAAAAAAGTCAAAAATTTTTTGACCTCAAAATGTCATAAAAAAGCGTCATAGTATAGTATGGCGTTTTTTTGACAAAAAAAGTCAAAATTTTTTTGACCTCAAAATGTCATAAAAAACGTCATAGTATAGTATGGCGTTTTTTCGACAAAAAAGTCAAAAATTTTTTGACCTCAAAATGTCATAAAAAAGCGTCATAGTATAGTATGGCGTTTTTTTGAAAAAAAAAAATTTTTTTGTCAAAATGTCATAAAAAACGTTTTTATGAAAAATTTTTTGACCTCAAAATGTCATAAAAAAGCGTCATAGTATAGTATATGCGTTTTTTTCGACAAAAAAAGTCAAAAAATTTTTTGACCTCAAAATGTCATAAAAAAGCGTCATAGTATAGTATGGCGTTTTTTTTGAAAAAAAAGTCAAAAATTTTTTTGACCTCAAAATGTCATAAAAAAGCGTCATATAGTATAGTATGGCGTTTTTTTTCACAAAAAAAAGTCAAAAATTTTTTGACCTCAAAATGTCATAAAAAACGTCATAGTATAGTATGGCGTTTTTTGAACAAAAAAAAAATCAAAAATTTTGACCTCAAAATGTCATAAAAAAACGTCATAGTATAGTATGGCGTTTTTTTTGAACAAAAAGTCAAAAAATTTTTTGACCTCAAAATGTCATAAAAAAAGCGTCATAGTATAGTATAGTAGGCGTTTTTTGAACAAAAAGTCAAAAATTTTTGACCTCAAAATGTCATAAAAAAACATAGTATAGTATAGTATGGCGTTTTTTTTGAACAAAAAGTCAAAATTTTTTTTGACCTCAAAATGTCATCAAAAAAAAAAGCGTCATAGTATAGTATGGCGTTTTTTTCGAACAAAAAAGTCAAAAAATTTTTTGACCTCAAAATGTCATAAAAAAACGTCATAGTATAGTATGGCGTTTTTTGAACAAAAAAAGTCAAAAAAATTTTTTGACCTCAAAATGTCATAAAAAACGTCATAGTATAGTATGGCGTTTTTTTGGACAAAAAAAGTCAAAAATTTTTTGACCTCAAAATGTCATAAAAAAACGTCATAGTATAGTATGGCGTTTTTTCCGAACAAAAAGTCAAAAATTTTTTGACCTCAAAATGTCATAAAAAAGCGTCATAGTATAGTATGGCGTTTTTTTGAACAAAAAAGTCAAAAATTTTTTGACCTCAAAATGTCATAAAAAACGTCATAGTATAGTATGGCGTTTTTTTTGAGACAAAAAAAGTCAAAAAATTTTTTTTTTGACCTCAAAAAAATGTCAAAATAATAAAAAACGTCATAGTATAGTATGGCGTTTTTTTCGAACAAAAAAAAGTCAAAAAAATTTGACCTCAAAATGTCATAAAAAAGCGTCATAGTATAGTATAGCGTTTTTTTCGACAAAAAAAGTCAAAAAATTTTTGACCTCAAAATGTCATAAAAAAGCGTCATAGTATAGTATGGCGTTTTTTTTGAACAAAAAAGTCAAAAATTTTTTGACCTCAAAATGTCATAAAAAAGCGTCATAGTATAGTATAAGGCGTTTTTTTGAACAAAAAAGTCAAAAAATTTTTGACCTCAAAATGTCATAAAAAAGCGTCATAGTATAGTATGGCGTTTTTTGAACAAAAAAAAGTCAAAAATTTTTTGACCTCAAAATGTCATAAAAAACGTCATAGTATAGTATGGCGTTTTTTCGAACAAAAGTCAAAAATTTTTTGACCTCAAAATGTCATAAAAAAAGCGTCATAGTATAGTATGGCGTTTTTTCGAACAAAAAAGTCAAAAATTTTTGACCTCAAAATGTCATAAAAAAGCGTCATAGTATAGTATAAATCAAAAATCGAACAAAAAAAATGTCAAAAAATTTTTTGACCTCAAAATGTCATAAAAAAAAAACGTCATAGTATAGTATGGCGTTTTTTTCGAACAAAAAGTCAAAAAATTTTTGACCTCAAAATGTCATAAAAAAGCGTCATAGTATAGTATGGCGTTTTTTCGAAAAAAAAGTCAAAAAAATTTTGACCTCAAAATGTCATAAAAAACGTCATAGTATAGTATGGCGTTTTTTCGGAACAAAAGTCAAAAATTTTTGACCTCAAAATGTCATAAAAACGTCATAGTATAGTATGGCGTCAAAATTTTTTCGAAAAAAAGTCAAAAAATTTTGACCTCAAAATGTCATAAAAAACGTCATAGTATAGTATGGCGTTTTTTGAACAAAAAAAAGTCAAAAAATTTTTGACCTCAAAATGTCATAAAAAACGTCATAGTATAGTATGGCGTTTTTTCGGCAAAAAGTCAAAAATTTTTTGACCTCAAAATGTCATAAAAAACGTCATAGTATATAGTATGGCGTTTTTTGAACAAAAAAAGTCAAAAAAATTTTTGGACCTCAAAATGTCATAAAAAACGTCATAGTATAGTATGGCGTTTTTTTGAACAAAAAAAAGTCAAAAATTTTTTGACCTCAAAATGTCATAAAAAAACGTCATAGTATAGTATGGCGTTTTTTTCGAACAAAAAGTCAAAAATTTTTTGACCTCAAAATGTCATAAAAAAAGCGTCATAGTATAGTATGGCGTTTTTTTCGAACAAAAAAAAAGTCAAAAATTTTTTGACCTCAAAATGTCATAAAAAACGTCATAGTATAGTATGGCGTTTTTTTGAACAAAAAGTCAAAAAATTTTTGACCTCAAAATGTCATAAAAAACGTCATAGTATAGTATGGCGTTTTTTTCGGACAAAAAAAAATCAAAAATTTTTTGACCTCAAAATGTCATAAAAAACGTCATAGTATAGTATGGCGTTTTTTCGAACAAAAAAAAGTAAATTTTTTGACCTCAAAATGTCATAAAAAACGTCATAGTATAGTATATGTTTTTTTTCGAACAAAAAGTCAAAAAAATTTTGACCTCAAAATGTCATAAAAAAAAATGTCATAGTATAGTATAGCGTTTTTTCGAACAAAAAAGTCAAAATTTTTTTGACCTCAAAATGTCATAAAAACGTCATAGTATAGTATGGCGTTTTT
>JAFBJY010000526.1:0-30560 GCA_016801885.1 Toxotes chatareus | reverse complement strand
TAACCTGTTGAAGGCTCTCCATTTTGTGAAGTGGCTTTGTTGATTTGGAGTTACATGTCAGCTTTTGCAGTCTGTCCACAGAGCGGCAGTGTTGTTTCTGCAGAAGCTTCTCTGGCGACGCTACAGAGTGGCGTGTTTAGTCATGACAATTCCCCGTGTTCCCATTGAATTGGGGAAGTGGGCGTGGCCTTTCCATGACAAAATGAAGTGTGAGCTCTCCTGTCCGACTTTGCTGCTTGTTTGTGGAAGAAATGTGTGCTAGATGTTGTTCTAGTATGCTTTATTTCTAGGCTTTGTGTGGAACACCAATGAGTTGAAGTTATTTTTGGCCGGTTTTTGCTGTATGGCTGAGCCTTTGAGTTGGTGAAAAGTCAAACATCTTTGTATAGCGGCAGGGAAAAGTACACAGCAGACAGATGGGCGGAGTTGCTAAGTGGCGCAATTGATATGCTGGCTTACAAACGGGACACCGCGACAAGTGACGGTTGTACCAAGAGCTTGATTTGGACGTCAAACGCTTGGGCCTCATCGCTTCGCGCCTTTTGGCTAAGATCAAGTGTAGTATCTGTTCTTATCAGTTTAATATCTGATATGTCCCCTATATGGGGATAACGTATTAAACCCATTTTAGGAGAGGGAGCTGAAAAGGAGCTTGCTCCGCTCACTCCACGCATCGACCTGGCATTGCAGTGCCGCTGGGAACGGTGCACCTTTCTCTTGCTTTGTAGAAAATCAAGCTCTGCCATCCGCATGTTTAGTTAGAGTCAAACTTTTACTGTGGCTGAAGGGAAATGCGGCTACGCTTTTATCAAGTGAATTGTGCACAACCAGTGAGTTGATTTACTGATATCACCCAGGGAACCCCGCCAACAACACGGTGCACTTCAGCTACGGCGATTGGTCGTGGACTCCTGAAGACGCCTGATGGTTTCCCAGACTTTGTAGTCTCCATGTAAAAGCCAGGCCTGGATTTTTCAGGCTGGAGGTGGTGGGGGGCAATGGAGGGGAGGCTGATTTAGCACGCGGCAAGCTAAGGAGGCGCACCACACGGTGGTAGCTGGGACAACTAGGGTCCTCAGCTGCTCTCTGAGACAGGCCCGTTCTGACTTTTTGTTTCTCTTCATAACGCACAAGTCTTTCGCCTTTTACTAAAGACTTCCGTGGAGAGGAACACCAATGAGTTGAAGTTATTTTTGGTTGGTTTGGCCTTTTGGCTGAGCTTTTTGAGTTGGTGAAAAGTCAAACATCTTTATAGAGCGCCATAAGTGTGAGCTCCCCTGTCCGACTTTTGCTCTTTCTTTTGCGGGAAGAAATGCGTATAGATGTTGTCATTTCGCTGGTATACTTTATTTTTAGGCTTTGGTGGGGATGCTGGCATCTTTGAGACAAGAAAAGTGTACATGATGACAATAAAAAAGAAATAACGCTACTGAATGAACTTATTTCTTCAATATGACAGATGATGCTTGAAAAATATACAGTTGTAAGAAGCAAAGGAAACAAGAGAAGCTTTTACAAAACAAGGTTCATGCAGCATTTTCACTTTGCACTCATCAAACACACATTCACAGATGACTACATGAATACATGACTTTATGTGTGTACAGGTCTAGTGTTTTTTTTTTTTTGCCTTTGATGTATTCTTTGACAGAGGCACAGGTACTGACATAGGTCTGAGATGCTAAGAGAGAGAGAGGTTAGGGCAAGGGAATGCATTATGCCAGAGAGTGTCCTCACAAAGATATAAGTACCAGTATGTGTGTGAGTGTGTGTGTGTGTTTTAGTCCTTTGATGCCTTTGATGTATCAACATTCTACAGTCTGATGTCAGAGGCTGCAGTAAGTGGACACACAGCCAGAGACAAGTTCAGAAGTCAAACAGGAGCAGAAACAGTTGGACTGGACAGGACTTGCTCATGATTTAGGAAGAAAGAAGCACTCAGATATTTCTGCACAATTATTGACAAGGAAGGGAGGAGCTACTGCTGTTACAAGGACAAGAGGAAACCACAGGAAAGTCCAGATCAGCTTCCAAGGTTTTCAGTAAGTCAATACATGTTAGTAGTTCATGTCAGTGTTTAGTTCATTTAGTGAAATGTTTTGAAAAGTGTCCCACGTGGGCCTTTGCTTGACTAGTGGCATTTCACACAGTGTTCCTTTGTTTTTGGCAGAGCAGTGCATGATGGGTAGACCCAACAAAGCGCTGCTTGCCGCGCACGCCGCAGCCTATTTGCAGCAGTGTTTGTGTCTTTTCAGCCATAAATGTAACATACTAAGGGGAGCTGATGCTCAAGGCACTGAAATGTGGGATTATGCATTGTAGGCACCGGCCAGCCAGAGTGCTGTGCCCGTGACCACCACCCGCCTCTCTTCCAACTGCAACTCATACTTACCTGGCAGGGGAGATACCATGATCAACAAGGTGGTTCACCCAGGGTGAGGCTCAGCCATTGCACTGGGTGTGTTGACCCCCTCATGAATTCCCCAAATGTGGGAATCTCGACTGCATAATTTCTGGTAGTGGGGATCATGCGTCAAGCCTCCCCTGTTGCGCATGTAGAAGAAAACACAATGTGTCAGGAATGCCCATGTGCTAACCTGTTGAAGGCTCTCCATTTTGTGAAGTGGCTTTGTTGATTTGGAGTTACATGTCAGCTTTTGCAGTCTGTCCACAGAGCGGCAGTGTTGTTTGCAGAAGCTTCTCTGGCGACGCTACAGAGTGGCGTGTTTAGTCATGACACCCCCGTGTTCCCATTGAATTGGGGAAGTGGGCGTGGCCTTTCCATGACAAAATGAAGTGTGAGCCTCCTGTCCGACTTTTGCTGCTTGTTTGTGGAAGAAATGTGCTAGATGTTGTTCTAGTATGCTTTATTTCTAGGCTTTGTGTGGAACACCAATGAGTTGAAGTTATTTTTGGCCGGCTTTTGCCGTATGGCTGAGCCTTTTGAGTTGGTGAAAAGTCAAACATCTTTGTATAGCGGCAGGAAAAAGTACACAGCAGACAGATGGGCGGAGTTGCTAAGGGCGGCAATTGATATGCTGGCTTACAAACGGGACACCGCGACAAGTGACGGTTGTACCAAGAGCTTGATTTGGACGCCAAACGCTTGGGCCTCATCGCTTCTCGCCTTTTGGCTAAGATCAAGTGTAGTATCTGTTCTTATCAGTTTAATATCTGATATGTCCCCATATGGGGATAACGTATTAAACCCATTTTTAGGAGAGGGAGCTGAAAAGGAGCTTGTTCGCTTACTCCACGCATCGACCTGGCATTGCAGTGCCGCTGGGAACGGTGCACCTTTCTCTTGCTTTGTAGAAAATCAAGCTCTGCCATCCGCATGTTTAGTTAGGAGTCAAACTTTTACTGTGGCTGAAGGAAAATGCGGCTACGCTTTTTATCAAGTGAATTGTGCACAACCAGTGAGTTGATTTACTGATATCACCCAGGGAACCCCGCCAACAACACGGTGCACTTCAGCTACGATGATTGGTCGTGGACTCCTGAAGACGCCTGATGGTTTCCCCAGACTTTGTAGTCTCCATGTAAAAGCCAGGCCTGGATTTTTCAGGCTGGAGGTGGTGGGGGGGCAATGGAGGGGAGGCTGGGATTTAGCACGCTGCAAGCTAAGGGAGGCGCACCACGACGGTGGTAGCTGGGACAACTAGGGTCCTCAGCTGCTCTCTGAGACAGGCCCGCTTCTGACTCTTGTTTCTTCTTCATAACGCACAAGTCTTTCGCCTTTACTAAAGACTTCCGTGGAGAGGAACACCAATGAGTTGAAGTTATTTTTGGTTGGCTTGGCCTTTTGGCTGAGCCTTTTGAGTTGGTGAAAAGTCAAACATCTTTATAGAGCGCCATAAGTGTGAGCTCCCTGTCCGACTTTGCTCTTTCTTTGCGGAAGAAATGCGTAAGTAGATGTTGTCATTTCGCTGGTATACTTTATTTTTAGGCTTTGGTGGGGATGCTGGCATCTTTGAGACAAGAAAAGTGTACATGATGACAATAAAAAAGAAATAACGCTACTGAATGAACTTATTTCTTCAATATGACAGATGATGCTTGAAAAATATACAGTTGTAAGAAGCAAAGGAAACAAGAGAAGCTTTTACAAAAAAAAGGTTCATGCAGCATTTTCACTTTGTGACTCATCAAACACACATTCACAGATGACTACATGAATACATGACTTTATGTGTGTACAGGTCTAGTGTTTTTTTTTTTTTTTTTGTATTCTTTGACAGAGGCACAGGTACTGACATAGGTCTGAGATGCTAAGAGAGAGAGAGGTTAGGGCAAGGGAATGCATTATGCCAGAGAGTGTCCTCACAAAGATATAAGTACCAGTATGTGTGAGTGTGTGTGTGTGTGTGTGTTTGTCCTTTGATGCCTTTGATGTATCAACATTCTACAGTCTGATGTCAGAGGCTGCAGTAAGTGGACACACAGCCAGAGACAAGTTCAGAAGTCAAACAGGAGCAGAAACAGTTGGACTGGACAGGACTTGCTCATGATTTAGGAAGAAAGAAGCACTCAGATATTTCTGCACAATTATTGACAAGGAAGGAGGAGCTACTGCTGTTACAAGGACAAGAGGAAACCACAGGAAAGTCCAGATCAGCTTCAAGGTTTTCAGTAAGTCAATACATGTTAGTAGTTCATGTCAGTGTTTAGTTCATTTAGTGAAATGTTTTGAAAAGTGTCCCACGTGGGCCTTTTGCTTGACTAGTGGCATTTCACACAGTGTTCCTTTGTTTTTGGCAGAGCAGTGCATGATGGGTAGACCCAACAAAGCTGCTTGCTTGTCAAGCACGCCGCAGCCTATTTGCAGCAGTGTTTGTGTCTTTTCAGCCATAAATGTAACATACTAAGGGGAGCTGATGCTCAAGGCACTGAAATGTGGGATTATGCATTGTAGGCACCGCCAGCCAGAGTGCTGTGCCCGTGACCACCACCCGCCTCTTCCAACTGCAACTCATACTTACCTGGCAGGGGAGATACCATGATCAACAAGGTGGTTCACCCAGGGTGAGGCTCAGCCATTGCACTCTGGCTGTGTTGACCCCCGCGAATTCCCCAAATGTGGGAATCTCGACTGCATAATTTCTGGTAGTGGGGATCATGCTCAAGGCCTCCCCTGTTGCGTAAGTGTAGAAGAAAAAACACAATGTGTCAGGAATGCCCATGTGCTAACCTGTTGAAGGCTCTCCATTTTGTGAAGTGGCTTTGTTGATTTGGAGTTACATGTCAGCTTTTGCAGTCTGTCCACAGAGCGGCAGTGTTGTTTCTGCAGAAGCTTCTGGCGACGCTACAGAGTGGCGTGTTTAGTCATGACACCCCCCCGTGTTCCCATTGAATTGGGGAAGTGGGCGTGGCCTTCCATGACAAAATGAAGTGTGAGCTCTCCTGTCCGACTTTGCTGCTTGTTTGTGGAAGAAATGTGTGCTAGATGTTGTTCTAGTATGCTTTATTTCTAGGCTTTGGTGTGGAACACCAATGAGTTGAAGTTATTTTTGGCCGGCTTTTGCCGTATGGCTGAGCCTTTTGAGTTGGTGAAAAGTCAAACATCTTGTGTATAGCGGCAGGGAAAAGTACACAGCAGACAGATGGGCGGAGTTGCTAAGTGGCGGCAATTGATATGCTGGCTTACAAACGGGACACCGCGACAAGTGACGGTTGTACCAAGAGCTTGATTTGGACGCCAAACGCTTGGGCCTCATCGCTTCTCGCCTTTTGGCTAAGATCAAGTGTAGTATCTGTTCTTATCAGTTTAATATCTGATATGTCCCCTATATGGGGATAACGATAAAACCCATTTTTAGGAGAGGGAGCTGAAAAGGAGCTTGCTCCGCCACTCCACGATCGACCTGGCATTGCAGTGCCGCTGGGAACGGTGCACCTTTCTTTGCTTTGTAGAAAATCAAGCTCTGCCATCCGCATGTTTAGTTAGGAGTCAAACTTTTACTGTGGCTGAAGGAAATGCGGCTACGCTTTTTATCAAGTGAATTGTGCACAACCAGTGAGTTGATTTACTGATATCACCCAGGGAACCCCGCCAACAACACGGTGCACTTCAGCTACGATGATTGGTCGTGGACTCCTGAAGACGCCTGATGGTTTCCCAGACTTTGTAGTTCCATGTAAAAGCCAGGCCTGGATTTTTCAGGCTGGAGGTGGTGGGGGGGCAATGGAGGGGAGGCTGGGATTTAGCACGCTGCAAGCCAAGGGAGGCGCACCATGACGGTGGTAGCTGGGACAACTAGGGTCCTCAGCTGCTCTCTGAGACAGGCCCGTTCTGACTCTTGTTTCTCTTCATAACGCACAAGTCTTTTCGCTTTTACTAAAGACTTCCGTGGAGAGGAACACCAATGAGTTGAAGTTATTTTTGGTTGGCTTGGCCTTTTGGCTGAGCCTTTTGAGTTGGTGAAAAGTCAAACATCTTTATAGAGCGCCATAAGTGTGAGCTCC
This sequence comes from Toxotes chatareus, assembly GCA_016801885.1. NCBI lineage: Eukaryota > Metazoa > Chordata > Actinopteri > Toxotidae > Toxotes > Toxotes chatareus. The sequence continues at coordinate 24,095 of JAFBJY010000526.1, read as the reverse complement.
CCTGTCCGACTTTTGCTCTTTTCTTTTGCGGAAGAAATGCGTAAGTAGATGTTGTCATTTCGCTGGTATACTTTATTTTTAGGCTTTGGTGGGATGCTGGCATCTTTGAGACAAGAAAAGTGTACATGATGACAATAAAAAAAGAAATAACGCTACTGAATGAACTTATTTCTTCAATATGACAGATGATGCTTGAAAAATATACAGTTGTAAGAAGCAAAGGAAACAAGAGAAGCTTTTACAAAAACAAGGTTCATGCAGCATTTTCACTTTGCACTCATCAAACACACATTCACAGATGACTACATGAATACATGACTTTATGTGTGTACAGGTCTAGTGTTTTTTTTTTTTGTATTCTTTGACAGAGGCACAGGTACTGACATAGGTCTGAGATGCTAAGAGAGAGAGGTTAGGGCAAGGGAATGCATTATGCCAGAGAGTGTCCTCACAAAGATATAAGTACCAGTGTGTGTGTGTGTGTTTGTCCTTTGATGCCTTTGATGTATCAACATTCTACAGTCTGATGTCAGAGGCTGCAGTAAGTGGACACACAGCCAGAGACAAGTTCAGAAGTCAAACAGGAGCAGAAACAGTTGGACTGGACAGGACTTGCTCATGATTTAGGAAGAAAGAAGCACTCAGATATTTCTGCACAATTATTGACAAGGAAGGAGGAGCTACTGCTGTTACAAGGACAAGAGGAAACCACAGGAAAGTCCAGATCAGCTTCAAGGTTTTCAGTAAGTCAATACATGTTAGTAGTTCATGTCAGTGTTTAGTCTATTTAGTGAAATGTTTTGAAAAGTGTCCCACGTGGGCCTTTGCTTGACTAGTGGCATTTCACACAGTGTTCCTTTGTTTTTGGCAGAGCAGTGGACACACAGCCAGAGACAAGTTCAGAAGTCAAACAGGAGCAGAAACAGTTGGACTGGACAGGACTTGCTCATGATTTAGGAAGAAAGAAGCACTCAGATATTTCTGCACAATTATTGACAAGGAAGGGAGGAGCTACTGCTGTTACAAGGACAAGAGGAAACCACAGGAAAGTCCAGATCAGCTTCAAGGTTTTCAGTAAGTCAATACATGTTAGTAGTTCATGTCAGTGTTTAGTTCATTTAGTGAAATGTTTTGAAAAGTGTCCCACGTGGGCCTTTGCTTGACTAGTGGCATTTCACACAGTGTTCCTTTGTTTTTGGCAGAGCAGTGCATGATGGTAGACCCAACAAAGCTGCTGCTTGCCGCACGCCGCAGCCTATTTGCAGCAGTGTTTGTGTCTTTTCAGCCATAAATGTAACATACTAAGGGGAGCTGATGCTCAAGGCACTGAAATGTGGGATTATGCATTGTAGGCACCGGCAGCCAGAGTGCTGTGCCCGTGACCACCACCCGCCTCTTCCAACTGCAACTCATACTTACCTGGCAGGGGAGATACCATGATCAACAAGGTGGTTCACCCAGGGTGAGGCTCAGCCATTGCACTGGCTGTGTGACTCCCTGCGAATTCCCCCAAATGTGGGAATCTCGACTGCATAATTTCTGGTAGTGGGGATCATGCTCAAGGCCTCCCCCTGTTGCGCGTGTAGAAGAAAAACACAATGTGTCAGGAATGCCCATGTGCTAACCTGTTGAAGGCTCTCCATTTTGTGAAGTGGCTTTGTTGATTTGGAGTTACATGTCAGCTTTTTGCAGTCTGTCCACAGAGCGGCAGTGTTGTTTCTGCAGAAGCTTTCTCATGCGACGCTACAGAGTGGCGGTTTAGTCATGACAATTCCCTGTGTTCCCATTGAATTGGGGAAGTGGGCGGGCCTTTCCATGACAAAATGAAGTGTGAGCTCTCCTGTCCGACTTTTGCTGCTTGTTTGTGGAAGAAATGTGTGCTAGATGTTGTTCTAGTATGCTTTATTTCTAGGCTTTGGTGTGGAACACCAATGAGTTGAAGTTATTTTTGGCCGGCTTTTGTGTATGGCTGAGCCTTTTGAGTTGGTGAAAAGTCAAACATCTTTGTATAGCGGCAGGGAAAAGTACACAGCAGACAGATGGGCGGAGTTGCTAAGTGGCGGCAATTGATATGCTGGCTTACAAACGGACACCGCGACAAGTGACGGTTGTACCAAGAGCTTGATTTGGACGTCAAACGCTTGGGCCTCATCGCTTCTCGCCTTTTTGGCTAAGATCAAGTGTAGTATCTGTTCTTATCAGTTTAATATCTGATATGTCCCCATATGGGGATAACGATTAAACCCATTTTTAGGAGAGGGAGCTGAAAAGGAGCTTGCTCCGCCACTCCACGCATCGACCTGGCATTGCAGTGCCGCTGGGAACGGTGCACCTTTCTTGCTTTGTAGAAAATCAAGCTCTGCCATCCGCATGTTTAGTTAGGAGTCAAACTTTTACTGTGGCTGAAGGGAAATGCGGCTACGCTTTTATCAAGTGAATTGTGCACAACCAGTGAGTTGATTTACTGATATCACCCAGGGAACCCCGCCAACAACACGGTGCACTTCAGCTACGGCGATTGGTCGTGGACTCCTGAAGACGCCTGATGGTTTCCCAGACTTTGTAGTCTCCATGTAAAAGCCAGGCCTGGATTTTTCAGGCTGGAGGTGGTGGGGGGCAATGGAGGGGAGGCTGGGATTTAGCACGCTGCAAGCCAAGGGAGGCGCACCATGACGGGTGGTAGCTGGGACAACTAGGGTCCTCAGCTGCTCTCTGAGACAGGCCCGCTTCTGACTTTTGTTTCTCTTCATAACGCACAAGTCTTTCGCTTTTACTAAAGACTTCCGTGGAGAGGAACACCAATGAGTTGAAGTTATTTTTGGTTGGCTTGGCCTTTTGGCTGAGCCTTTGAGTTGGTGAAAAGTCAAACATCTTTATAGAGCGCCATAAGTGTGAGCTCCCCTGTCCGACTTTTGCTCTTTTTATGGAAGAAATGCGTGCTAGATGTTGTCATTTCGCTGGTATACTTTATTTTTAGGCTTTGTGGGGATGCTGGCATCTTTGAGACAAGAAAAGTGTACATGATGACAATAAAAAAGAAATAACGCTACTGAATGAACTTATTTCTTCAATATGACAGATGATGCTTGAAAAATATACAGTTGTAAGAAGCAAAGGAAACAAGAGAAGCTTTTACAAAAAACAAGGTTCATGCAGCATTTTCACTTTGCACTCATCAAACACACATTCACAGATGACTACATGAATACATGACTTTATGTGTGTACAGGTCTAGTGTTTTTTTTTTTTTGTATTCTTTGACAGAGGCACAGGTACTGACATAGGTCTGAGATGCTAAGAGAGAGAGAGGTTAGGGCAAGGGAATGCATTATGCCAGAGAGTGTCCTCACAAAGATATAAGTACCAGTATGTGTGGAGTGTGTGTGTGTGTGTTTGTCCTTGATGCCTTTGATGTATCAACATTCTACAGTCTGATGTCAGAGGCTGCAGTAAGTGGACACACAGCCAGAGACAAGTTCAGAAGTCAAACAGGAGCAGAAACAGTTGGACTGGACAGGACTTGCTCATGATTTAGGAAGAAAGAAGCACTCAGATATTTCTGCACAATTATTGACAAGGAAGGGAGGAGCTACTGCTGTTACAAGGACAAGAGGAAACCACAGGAAAGTCCAGATCAGCTTCAAGGTTTTCAGTAAGTCAATACATGTTAGTAGTTCATGTCAGTGTTTAGTCTATTTAGTGAAATGTTTTGAAAAGTGTCCCACGTGGGCCTTTGCTTGACTAGTGGCATTTCACACAGTGTTCCTTTGTTTTTGGCAGAGCAGTGCATGATGGTAGACCCAACAAAGCGCTGCTTTGCCGCACGCCGCAGCCTATTTGCAGCAGTGTTTGTGTCTTTTCAGCCATAAATGTAACATACTAAGGGGAGCTGATGCTCAAGGCACTGAAATGTGGGATTATGCATTGTAGGCACCGGCCAGCCAGAGTGCTGTGCCCGTGACCACCACCCGCCTTCTCTTCCAACTGCAACTCATACTTACCTGGCAGGGGAGATACCATGATCAACAAGGTGGTTCACCCAGGGTGAGGCTCAGCCATTGCACCTGGTTGTGTTGACCCCTGCGAATTCCCCAAATGTGGGAATCTCGACTGCATAATTTCTGGTAGTGGGGATCATGCGCTCAAGGCCTCCCCTGTTGCGCAAGTAGTAGAAGAAAACACAATGTGTCAGGAATGCCCATGTGCTAACCTGTTGAAGGCTCTCCATTTTGTGAAGTGGCTTTGTTGATTTGGAGTTACATGTCAGCTTTTGCAGTCTGTCCACAGAGCGGCAGTGTTGTTCTGCAGAAGCTTCTCTGGCGACGCTACAGAGTGGCGTGGTTTAGTCATGACACCCCTGTGTTCCCATTGAATTGGGGAAGTGGGCGTGGCCTTTCCATGACAAAATGAAGTGTGAGCTCTCCTGTCCGACTTTTGCTGCTTGTTTGTGGAAGAAATGTGTGCTAGATGTTGTTCTAGTATGCTTTATTTCTAGGCTTTGGTGTGGAACACCAATGAGTTGAAGTTATTTTGGCCGGCTTTTGCCGTATGGCTGAGCCTTTTGAGTTGGTGAAAAGTCAAACATCTTTGTATAGCGGCAGGGAAAAGTACACAGCAGACAGATGGGCGGAGTTGCTAAGTGGCAGCAATTGATATGCTGGCTTACAAACGGGACACCGCGACAAGTGACGGTTGTACCAAGAGCTTGATTTGGACGCCAAACGCTTGGGCCTCATCGCTTCTCGCCTTTTGGCTAAGATCAAGTGTAGTATCTGTTCTTATCAGTTTAATATCTGATATGTCCCCTATATGGGGATAACGATAAACCCATTTTAGGAGAGGGAGCTGAAAAGGGAGCTTGTTCCGCCACTCCACGCATCGACCTGGCATTGCAGTGCCGCTGGGAACGGTGCACCTTTCTCTTGCTTTGTAGAAAATCAAGCTCTGCCATCCGCATGTTTAGTTAGGAGTCAAACTTTACTGTGGCTGAAGGGAAATGCGGCTACGCTTTTATCAAGTGAATTGTGCACAACCAGTGAGTTGATTTACTGATATCACCCAGGGAACCCCGCCAACAACACGGTGCACTTCAGTTACGATGATTGGTCGTGGACTCCTGAAGACGCCTGATGGTTTCCCAGACTTTGTAGTCTCCATGTAAAAGCCAGGCCTGGATTTTTCAGGCTGGAGGTGGTGGGGGGGCAATGGAGGGGAGGCTGGGATTTAGCACGCTGCAAGCCAAGGGAGGCGCACCGCGACGGTGGTAGCTGGGACAACTAGGGTCCTCAGCTGCTCTCTGAGACAGGCCCGTTCTGACTCTTGTTTCTCTTCATAACGCACAAGTCTTTCGCTTTTACTAAAGACTTCCGTGGAGAGGAACACCAATGAGTTGAAGTTATTTTTGGTTGGCTTGGCCTTTTGGCTGAGCCTTTTGAGTTGGTGAAAAGTCAAACATCTTTATAGAGCGCCATAAGTGTGAGCTCCCTGTCCGACTTTTGCTCTTTTCTTTGCGGGAAGAAATGCGTGCTAGATGTTGTCATTTCGCTGGTATACTTTATTTTTAGGCTTTGTGGGGATGCTGGCATCTTTGAGACAAGAAAAGTGTACATGATGACAATAAAAAAGAAATAACGCTACTGAATGAACTTATTTCTTCAATATGACAGATGATGCTTGAAAATATACAGTTGTAAGAAGCAAAGGAAACAAGAGAAGCTTTTACAAAAACAAGGTTCATGCAGCATTTTCACTTTGCACTCATCAAACACACATTCACAGATGACTACATGAATACATGACTTTATGTGTGTACAGGTCTAGTGTTTTTTTTTTTTTTTGTATTCTTTGACAGAGGCACAGGTACTGACATAGGTCTGAGATGCTAAGAGAGAGAGAGGTTAGGGCAAGGGAATGCATTATGCCAGAGAGTGTCCTCACAAAGATATAAGTACCAGTATGTGTGAGTGTGTGTGTGTGTTTGTCCTTTGATGCCTTTGATGTATCAACATTCTACAGTCTGATGTCAGAGGCTGCAGGTGGACACACAGCCAGAGACAAGTTCAGAAGTCAAACAGGAGCAGAAACAGTTGGACTGGACAGGACTTGCTCATGATTTAGGAAGAAAGAAGCACTCAGATATTTCTGCACAATTATTGACAAGGAAGGAGGAGCTACTGCTGTTACAAGGACAAGAGGAAACCACAGGAAAGTCCAGATCAGCTTCAAGGTTTTCAGTAAGTCAATACATGTTAGTAGTTCATGTCAGTGTTTAGTCTATTTAGTGAAATGTTTTGAAAAGTGTCCCACGTGGGCCTTTGCTTGACTAGTGGCATTTCACACAGTGTTCCTTTGTTTTGGCAGAGCAGTGGACACACAGCCAGAGACAAGTTCAGAAGTCAAACAGGAGCAGAAACAGTTGGACTGGACAGGACTTGCTCATGATTTAGGAAGAAAGAAGCACTCAGATATTTCTGCACAATTATTGACAAGGAAGGGAGGAGCTACTGCTGTTACAAGGACAAGAGGAAACCACAGGAAAGTCCAGATCAGCTTCAAGGTTTTCAGTAAGTCAATACATGTTAGTAGTTCATGTCAGTGTTTAGTTCATTTAGTGAAATGTTTTGAAAAGTGTCCCACGTGGGCCTTTGCTTGACTAGTGGCATTTCACACAGTGTTCCTTTGTTTTTGGCAGAGCAGTGGACCCAACACAGCTCCCCTGTTGGCGCGCAAGGTAGAAGAAAACACAATGTGTCAGGAATGCCCATGTGCTAACCTGTTGAAGGCTCTCCATTTTGTGAAGTGGCTTTGTTGATTTGGAGTTACATGTCAGCTTTTTGCAGTCTGTCCACAGAGCGGCAGTGTTGTTTCTGCAGAAGCTCTCTGGCGACGCTACAGAGTGGCGTGTTTAGTCATGACACCCCTGTGTTCCCATTGAATTGGGGAAGTGGCGTGGCCTTTCCATGACAAAATGAAGTGTGAGCTCTCCTGTCCGACTTTTGCTGCTTGTTTGTGGAAGAAATGTGTGCTAGATGTTGTTCTAGTATGCTTTATTTCTAGGCTTTGTGGAAACACCAATGAGTTGAAGTTATTTTTGGTCGGTTTTTGCCGTATGGCTGAGCCTTTGAGTTGGTGAAAAGTCAAACATCTTTGTATAGCGGCAGGGAAAAGTACAGCAGACAGATGGGCGGAGTTGCTAAGGCATGCAATTGATATGCTGGCTTACAAACGGGACAATCATGACAAGTGACGGTTGTACCAAGAGCTTGATTTGGACGCCGAAACGCTTGGGCCTCATCGCTTCGCCTTTTGGCTAAGATCAAGTGTAGTATCTGTTCTTATCAGTTTAATATCTGATATGTCCCCTATATGGGGATAACGTATTAAACCCATTTTTAGGAGAGGGAGCTGAAAAGGGAGCTTGCCCGCCACTCCACGATCGACCTGGCATTGCAGTGCCGCTGGGAACGGTGCACCTTTCTCTTGCTTTGTAGAAAATCAAGCTCTGCCATCCGCATGTTTAGTTAGGAGTCAAACTTTACTGTGGCTGAAGGGAAATGCGGCACGCTTTTATCAAGTGAATTGTGCACAACCAGTGAGTTGATTTACTGATATCACCCAGGGAACCCCGCCAACAACACGGTGCACTTCTCTTAGTTATTTATGATTGGTCGTGGACTCCCTGAAGACGCTTGATGGTTTCCCAGACTTTGTAGTCTCCATGTAAAAGCCAGGGGCCTGGATTTTCAGGGCTGGAGGTGGTGGGGGCAATGGAGGGGAGGCTGGGATTTAGCACGCACGCAAGCCAAGGGAGGCGCACTGCCACACGGGGTGGTAGCTGGGACAACTAGGGTCCTCTAGCTGCTCTCTGAGACAGGCCCGTTTCTGACTTCTTGTTTCTCTTCATAACGCACAAGTTCTTCGCCTTTTACTAAAGACTTCCGAGAGGAACACCAATGAGTTGAAGTTATTTTTGGTTGGCTTTGGCCTTTGGCTGAGCTTTTGAGTTGGTGAAAAGTCAAACATCTTTTATAGAGCGCCATAAGTGTGAGCTCTCTGTCCCGACTTTTGCTCTCTTCTTTGCGGGAAGAAATGCTAGGATGTTGTCATTTCGCTGGCATACTTTATTTTAGGCTTTTGGTGGGGATGCTGGCATCTTTGAGACAAGAAAAGGGTACATGATGACAATAAAAAAAAAGAAATAACGCTACTGAATGAACTTATTTTCTTCAATATGACAGATGATGCTTGAAAATATGGTTGTAAGAAGCAAAGGAAACAAGAGAAGCTTTTACAAAACAAAGGTTCATGCAGCATTTTCACTTTTGCACTCATCAAACACACATTCACAGATGACTACATGAATACATGACTTTATGTACAGGTCTAGTGTTTTTTTTTTTTTTTGTATTCTGACAGAGGCACAGGTACTGACATAGGTCTGAGATGCTAAGAGAGAGAGGTTAGGCAAGGGAATGCATTATGCCAGAGAGTGTCCTCACAAAGATATAAGTACCAGTATGTGAGTGTGTGTGTGTGTGTTTGTCCTTTGATGCCTTTGATGTATCAACATTCTACAGTCTGATGTCAGAGGCTGCAGTAAGTGGACACAGCCAGAGACAAGTTCAGAAGTCAAACAGGAGCAGAAACAGTTGGACTGGACAGGACTTGCTCATGATTTAGGAAGAAAGAAGCACTCAGATATTTCTGCAATATTATTAACAAGGAAGGAGGAGCTATTGCTGTTACAAGGACAAGAGGAAAACCACAGGAAAGTCCAGATCAGCTTCAAGGTTTTCAGTAAGTCAATACATGTTAGTAGTTCATGTCAGTGTTTAGTTCATTTAGTGAAATGTTTTGAAAAGTGTCCCACGTGGGCCTTTGCTTGACTAGTGGCATTTCACACAGTGTTCCTTTTTGTTTTTGCAGAGCAGTGCATGATAGGTTCCTTCCACAGTGCGCTGCTTGTCAAGTGACGTCAAGAGCTGTTATTTGCAGTAGTGTTTTGTGTCTTTTCAGCCATAAATGTAATATACTATAAGAGCTGATGCTCAAGGCAGCACTGAAATGTGGGATTATGCACTGTAGGCACCTCACAGCCGAGTGCTGTGCCCAGTGACCACCATCCTGCCTCTCTTCCAACTCCTAACTCCATACTTTTCACCTGAAGGGAGGGGAGATACTCATGATCACTGCTGTGGTTCACTCCAGGTGAGGCTCAGCCATTGCACTCGGGTGGCTAAGTTGATCTCCGCGAAATCTCCTGTAAATGTGGGAACTTGACTGTGCTGAATTTCTGGTAGTGGGGGACTGTGCTTCAAAGGCCTCCCCCCTGTTATGTATGCAGTAGTGAAGAAAACAATGTGCTTTCTCAGGGAATGCCTATGTGCTAACCTGTTAGTTGGGCTCTCCATTTTGTCAAGTGGCTTAGAATGATTTGGAGTTACATGTCAGTTTTTTGTAGTCTGGTCCATTATGAGCTGCAAGCTGCTCTCCTTTCCAGAAGTTTTCTGATGAAGATAAAAGTATGCTTGTTTAGTCATGAGATAATTCCCCGTGGTTCATTGAATTGGGGAAGTGGGCGTGGCCTTTCCATGACAAAATGAAGTAAGAGCCTCCAACCCGATTTTGCTGCTTTGTTTGTAAAGAACAAAGCTAGATGTTGTTCTAGGAGGCTTTATTTCTAGGCTTGTGTGGAAACAATTAAATGAGTTGAAATCTATTTTTTTTAATGCTTATTGTATATTGAGCCTTTGTTGGTGAAAAGTCAAACATCTATGTAGAAAAGAAGTGGTGAGAAAATACAGCAGACAGATACGGAGTTAGCAAGTGGCACCATTGATATGTTGGCTGCCAAACGGAGCACCGCGACAAGACGGGTTAGCCCAAGAGCTTGATTTGATCGTCAAACCAAATTTCATCGCTTCGCCTTTTGCCAGATCATGTAGTATCTGTCTATCAGTTTAATATCTGATATGTCCCCTATAATGGTTAACGTATTAAACCCATTTTTTGTAGAGAGGAGCTGAAAAGGGTTTTGCCCAGCTCCATCGACGACCTGGCATTGCAGTGCTTGGGGGGGTCCCTTTTTCTCTTGTTTTGTGAAAATCAAGCCTGCCACCCCATTTTTGTTAGAGTCAAACTTTTACTGTTGAAGGGAAAGGGGGGGGTTTTTTTATAAATGTGTGCACAACATGATTGATTTACTATATCCCAGGAACCCGCCAACCCCCGGTGCACTTAGCTCGGGGATTGGTGGGGGACCCCCCTGAAGCCTTTGATGGTTTCCCAGACTTTAGTCTCCAAAAAAGCCAGGCCTTTTTTTTTTCAGGCGGGAGGTGGGGGGGGGAAAATGGAGGGGGATTTGAAGGGCAAGGGGGGCCTCAAGGGGGAAAGGGAAAAGGCCTATCTAAACGGGTTTTGTTTGTTTTTTTAAACAAAGTCCCCACGTTTCCCGGGGGAAGGGCCCTTTAAAATTTTTTTTGGGTTTCTCTTTTTTAAGCAAAATCTTTCCCCAAAGGGATTTGTGAGGGAAAAATGGTTGAGTTTTTTGTTGGTTTTTTTTTTTGGCTGGGGAGTTTTTGGGAAAAGAAAAGTGTACTATGACAAAAAAAAAATAAGTCTGTGAACTTTTTTTTCTATGAAGAATGCGAAAATTCATTTGGGAAAAAAATTTTAAAAAAAGGTTTGGATTTTCCTTTTTGACAAAAAATTCGATGACTAAGAATAATTGGGTTTAACTTTTTTTTTTTTTTTTTTTTGACAGAGAGGTTGAATTCAGTGTAAAAAGGGGAAAAGGGGGGAAAAACAAAGAAGTTTACAAAAAAACAAGGGTTTGGTTTTCCATTTTTGATTATCAAACTACATCACGGGGTGATAAGGGGAAAAAAGGGACTTAGGTAAACGGGGCGGTTTTTTTTTGATTTGGAAGAAAAAGACCAATATTTCGAATTTTTAAAAGGAGGGGGAGGTTTTAAAAGGAAAAGGGAAACCAAGAAAGTCCCCTTTAAAAAGTTTATAAGTAAAACATTTTGAGTTTGTGTGTTTTTTCTTTGGAAATGTTTAAAAATGTTCCTTTTTCACAGTGGATTCAAGGTTTTTTGGGCAGAAGTGGACACACAGCCGAGACAAGTTGGTCAAACAGACAGAAACATTTGGGAACAGGATTTTCCATGATTTAGGAAAAGAAGCACTCAGATATTTTCCCAAATTATTGACAAAAAGGGGAGGAGCTACTTTGTTAAAGGACAAGAGGAAACCACAGGAAAGCCCAGTCACCGGTTTCAGTGTCAAATTTAGTAGTTCGCGGTTTTAGTTCTTTTTGTGAAATTTTTGAAAAGTGTCCCACGGGGCCTTTGCTTGACTAGTGGCTTTTTCCACAGTTTTCCTTTTTTTTTGGCAGAGCAGTGCAATGGAGCCCCAAAAAAGGCTTGCCGCCCCAGCCTATTTGCAGCAGTTTTGTTTTTCAGCCATAAATTAACATAAAAGGGGGAGCTGATGCTCGGCACTAAAATGGGGATTATGCTTTACACGGCCAGCCAGAGTGTGGCCGGACCACCACCCCTTTTTTCCCAACTGAAACCCACCCCACCTGGCAGGGGGGGCCATGATCAAAAAGGGGGTTCCCCCGGTGAGGCCACCCATTGCCCCCGGGCTTGTGACCCCAAACCCCCAAATGGGGGAATTGCCAAAACTGGTAGGGGGGGATGGCCCCGGTTTCCCCTTTTGGGGCGGGCTGAAAAACCCCTTTTTGGGGGGTGCCCATGTAACCTTTGAAGGCTTCCATTTTGTGAAGTGGTTTTGTTGATTTGGAGTTACATTCGTTTTTGCAGTCTGTCCACAAAAAGGCAGTGTTGTTTAGAAGTTCGGGGAAAACGCTACAGAGTGGCGTGTTTAGTCAGAAAACCCTTCTATTAAATTGGGGAAGTGGCCCCTTTTCCATGACAAAATGAAGTGTGAGCCTGTCCGACTTTGCTTGTTTGTGGAAGAAATGTGGCAGATTTTTTCTAATGCTTTTAACTTTGGTGTGGAACAAATGAAAAAGTTTTTCCGGTTTCCCGTAGGTGAGCCGAGTTGGTAAAAAATAAACATTTTGTGGGCGGGGAAAGTACACGAACAGAGGGGCGGGCAAAGGGGGGCAATTGATATGCTGGCGGGACCCCCCGGACAAGTGACGGTTGACCGAGTTTGATTTGACGCAAACCCGGCCATCCCCCCTTTTGGCAAGATCATTTATCTGTTATCATTTAATATCTGATTTTCCCCCTATAGGGGAAACGAAAACCCATTTTGGAGGGGGAGCGAAAGGGGTTTGCCCTACCCACGACGACCGGCATTGCAGTGCCCGGGGAAAGGGGCACCTTTCTTTGCTTTGTAAAAAATAAACCTGCCTCCGCAGTTTTTTGGGAGTCAAATTTTTTCTTGGCTAAAGGGGAAAATGCGCCCCAATAAATTTTGTGCACAACCAGTGATTGATTTATGATACCCCAAGGAACCCCCAACAACAGGGGGATTTAGCTATATGTTTGGGGTCGTGGACCCCCTGAAGCTGAGGGTTTTCCCCAGACTTTGTATTTCCCCTTAAAAAAGCCAGGCCTGGTTTTTTCAGGCTGGGGGGGTGGGGGGCAAAGGGGGTGTTTTTGGCGGGGCCAAAGGGGGGCCCCTTTGAGGTGGTAGCGGGGACAACTGGGGTCCTACCCTTCTGAGACACCCGTTTGACTTGTTTCTTCTAAGAAAAGTCTTTGTTTTTACTAAAGACTTCCGGGGGGAAAGGAACACCAATATTGAATTTTTTTGGTTGGCTTTTGGCTGACCCTTTTTTTGAGTTTGAAAAGTAAAACATTTTTATAGGCCCCATAAGTGTGAGCCCCCCTGCCCCGATTTTGCTTTTTTCTTTGGGAAGAAATGGGCGATGTTGTCATTTCGCTGGTTACTTTTTTTTTTAGGGGGGGGGGATGCGGGGTTTTTGAGACAAAAAATTTACATGATGACAAAAAAAAGAAATAAGCTACTGAATGAACTATTTCTTAAATACAGATGATGCTTGAAAATATACAGTTGTAAGAGCAAAACAAGAGAAGCTTTTATAAAAACAAAGGTTCATGCAGCATTTCACTTTGCACTCATCAAACACACATTCACAGATGACTACATGAATAGCATGACTTTATGTGTACAGGTCTAGGTTTTTTTTTTTTTTTGTACTTTTGACAGAGGTAACAGGTACTGACATAGGGTCTGAGATGCTAAGAGAGAGGTTAGGGTAAGGGCTAGGGGAAATGCATTATGTCAGCAAGTGTCCTCACAAAGATTTAAAGTACCAGTATGTGTGTGTGTGTGTAAGGAGTGTGTGTGTGTGTGTGTGTTTGTCCTTGATGCCTTTGATGTATCAACATTCTCACAGTCTCGATGTCACAGGCTGCAGTAAGTGGACACACAGCCAGAGACAAGTTCAGAAGTCAAACAGGAGCAGAAATGAGTTGACTGGACAGGACTTGCTCATGATTTAGGAAGAAAGAAGCACTCAGATATTTCTCTGCACAATTATTGGACAAGGAAGGGAGGAGCTACTGCTGTTACAAGGACAAGAGGAAACCACAGGAAAGTCCAGATCAGCTTCCAAGGTTTTCAGTAAGTCAATACATGTTAGTAGTTCATGTCAGTGTTTAGTCTATTTAGTGAAATGTTTTGAAAAGTGTCCCACGTGGGCCTCTTGCTTGATCTAGTGGCATTTCACACAGTGTCTTTGTTTTTGATTTTCAGCAGCAGAGCAGTTGCATGATGGGTAGACCTGCAACAAAGCGGAGGATGCTGCTGTTACATTTCGAGGAAACACGCCGCAGCCTATTTGCAGCAGTGTTTTGTGTCTTTTCAGCCATAAATGTAACATAAGGCTATGGGGAGCTGATGCTCTAAGGCACTGAAAATGTGGGATTATGCATTGTAGGCACTGGCCAGCCAGAGTGCTGTGCCCGGTGACCACCACCCGCTTCCTTCCAACTGCAACCTCATACTACCTGGCAGGGGGAGATACCATGATCACCAAGGTGGTTCACTCCAGGGTGAGGCTCAGCCATTGCACTGGGTTGTGCTGACTCCTCGCTACTCCCCAAATGTGGGAATCTCGGACTGCATAATTTCTGGTAGTGGGGATCATGCTCAAGGCCTCCCCTGTTGCTTAAGTGCGGGGCAAGTAGAAGAAACACAATGTGTCAGGAATGCCCATGTGCTAACCTGTTGAAGGTCTCCATTTTGTGAAGTGGCTTTGTTGATTTGGAGTTACATGTCAGCTTTTGCAGTCTGTCCACAGAGCGGCAGTGTTGCTCTGCAGAAGCTCTTCATGGCGACGCTACAGAGTGGCGGTTTAATACATGACAATTCCCCGTTCCCATTGAATTGGGGAAGGGCGTGCCTTTCCATGACAAATGAAGTGAGCTCTCCTGTCCGACTTTTGCTGCTTGTTTGTGGAAGAAATGTGTATAGATGTTGTTCTAGTATGCTTTTATTTCTAGGCTTTGGTGGAACACCAACGAGTTGAAGTTATTTTTGGCCGGCTTTGCTGCCGATGGCTGAGCCTTTGAGTTGGTGAAAGTCAAACATCTTTTGTATAGCGCGCAGGAAAAAGTACATGTGCAGACAGATGGGCGAGTTGCTAAGGGCGCAATTTCGATATGTTGGCTTACAAACGGGACACCATCGCGATAAGTGACGGTTGTACCAAGAGAGCTTGATTTGACGTCAAACGCTGGGCCTCATCGCTTCTCGCCTTTTGGCTAAGATCATGTAGTATCTGGTTCTTATCAGTTTAATATCTGATATGTCCCTCAATGGGGAGGCCAACGTGATTAAACCCATTTTAGAGAGGGAGCTGAAAAGGAGCTTGTTCGCTTCACCACGCACGATCGACCTGGCATTGCAGTGCCGCTGGGAACGGGTGCAATCTTTCTCTTTGCTTTGTAGAAATAACCGGCCTCTGCTGCATCCGCGATGTTTAGTTAGAGTCAAACTTTACTGTGGCTGAAGGGAAATGCTGCTACGCTTTTTATCAAGTGAATTGTGCACAACCAGTGAGTTGGATTTCATTGATATCACCCAGGGAACCCCGCCTCAACAACACGGGTGCACTTCAGTTAATGGCGATTGGTCGGACTCCCCTGAAATTTTTGATGGTTTCTCAGACTTAGCCCCATGTAAAGCCAGGCCTGGATTTTTCAGGCTGGAAATGGAGGGGGGGCGGGGAAGCCCCCAAACCAGGGACCCTCAGCCGTGGAACGGGCCCTTTCCCCTGCTTTTAGAAGGGCCCCCCCCTTTGTTTTTTAACCGCCCCCTTTTTATAAAAAAAGGGGAAAAACCCAAATGAGTTGAATTTTTTTGGGCGGCCGGTATTTTTTGATTGGGGAAATAAACCCTTTTTATGGTTTAAATTTTGAGCTCCCCTTTTTTGTTTTTTTTTTGGGGGAAAAAGGGGAAATTGGGGTTTTGGGGCGGAAAAATTTTAGGGGGGGGGAGCTGGCATTTTTGGCGGGTGCCTTTAGAAAAAAATGGGCCTCGTCTTTTAAAAGATAATTTGTTTTAAAATACGTGGAGGAAAAAACAAGGAAGCTTTTCAAAATGCTTTGCGCTTTGTACTTTGGTTACAACGGGACACACACAGTGACTGTACAAGACATGACTTTGATCGTCGATAAGTGTCCTAGCTTCCCTTTTCTAATTTGTATCTTTCACACAGCCAGAGACAAGTTCAGAAGTCAAACAGGAGCAGAAACAGTTGGACTGACAGGACTTGCTCATGATTTAGGGAAGAAAGAAGCACTCAGATATTTCTGCACAATTATTGACAAGGAAGGAGGAGCTACTGCTGTTACAAGGACAAGAGGAAACCACAGGAAAGTCCAGATCAGCTTCAAGGTTTTCAGTAAGTCAATACATGTTAGTAGTTCATGTCAGTGTTTAGTCTATTTAGTGAAATGTTTTGAAAAGTGTCCCACGTGGGCCTTTGCTTGACTAGTGGCATTTCACACAGTGTTCCTTTGTTTTTGGCAGAGCAGTGGACACACAGCCAGAGACAAGTTCAGAAGTCAAACAGGAGCAGAAACAGTTGGACTGGACAGGACTTGCTCATGATTTAGGAAGAAAGAAGCACTCAGATATTTCTGCACAATTATTGACAAGGAAGGGAGGAGCTACTGCTGTTACAAGGACAAGAGGAAACCACAGGAAAGTCCAGATCAGCTTCAAGGTTTTCTAGTAAGTCAATACATGTTAGTAGTTCATGTCAGTGTTTAGTTCATTTAGTGAAATGTTTTGAAAAGTGTCCCACTGTGGGCCTTTGCTTGACTAGTGGCATTTCACACAGTGTTCCTTTGTTTTTGGCAGAGCAGTGCATGATGGGTAGACCTAACAAAGCTAGATATTTCTGCTTGTCGCACGCCGCCCACAGATTTCATTTGCAGCAGTGTTTGTGTCTTTTCAGCCATAAATGTAACATACTAAGGGAGCTGATGCTCAATTGCGCACTGAAATGTGGGATTATGCATTGTAGGCATTGTCAGCCAGAGTAGGCACAGCTCCCGTGACCACCACCCGCCTCTTCCAACTGCAACTCATACTTACCTGGCAGGGGAGATACCATGATCAACAAGGTGGTTCACCCAGGGTGAGGCTCAGCCATTGCACTCTGGCTGTGCTGACTTCCTGCCAATTCCCCTGCAATGTGGGAATCTCTGACTGCATAATTTCTGGTAGTGGGGGATCATGCTTCACGCCCCCTGTTGCGCAAGTGTAGAAGAAAAACACAATGTGTCAGAATGCCCATGTGCTAACCTGTTGAAGGCTCTCCATTTTGTGAAGTGGCTTTGTTGATTTGGAGTTACATGTCAGCTTTTGCAGTCTGTCCACAGAGCGGCAGTGTTGTTTCGCAGAAGCTTCTCTGGCGACGCTACAGAGTGATGGTTTAGTCATGACAATTCTGCAGGTTCCCCATTGAATTGGGGAAGGGGCGGCCTTTCCATGACAAATGAAGTGTGAGCTCTCCTGTCCGACTTTGCTGCTTGTTTGTGGAAGAAATGTGTGCTAGATGTTGTTCTAGTATGCTTTATTTCTAGGCTTTGGTGTGGAACACCAATGAGTTGAAGTTATTTTTGGCCGGCTTTACCGTATGGCTGAGCCTTTTGAGTTGGTGAAAAGTCAAACATCTTTGTGTAGCGGCAGGGAAAAGTACACAGCAGACAGATGGGCGGAGTTGCTAAGCGGCGGCAATTGATATGTTGGCTTACAAACGGGACACCGCGACAAGTGACGGTTGTACCAAGAGCTTGATTTGGACGTCAAACGCTTGGGCCTCATCGCTTTCGGCCTTTTGGCTAAGATCAAGCTGTAGTATCTGTTCTTATCAGTTTAATATCTGATATGTCCCCATATGGGGATAACGTATTAAACCCATTTTAGGAGAGGGAGCTGAAAAGGAGCTTGTTCGCTCACTCCACGCATCGACCTGGCATTGCAGTGCCGCTGGGAACGGGTGCACCTTTCTTTGCTTTGTAGAAAATCGCTCTGCCATCCGCATGTTTAGTTAGGAGTCAAACTTTTACTGTGGCTGAAGGAAATGCGGCTACGCTTTTATCAAGTGAATTGTGCACAACCAGTGAGTTGATTTACTGATATCACCCAGGGAACCCCGCCAACAACACGGTGCACTTCAGTTACGATGATTGGTCGTGACTCCTGAAGACGCCTGATGGTTTCCCAGACTTTGTAGTTCCATGTAAAAGCCAGGCCTGGATTTTTCAGGCTGGAGGTGGTGGGGGGGCAATGGAGGGGAGGTTGGGATTTAGCACGCGGCAAGCCAAGGGAGGCGATCATGACGGTGGTAGCTGGGACAACTAGGGTCCTCAGCTGCTCTCTGAGACAGGCCCGCTTCTGACTCTTGTTTCTCTTCATAACGCACAAGTCTTTCGCTTTTACTAAAGACTTCGTGGAGAGGAAAACACCAATGAGTTGAAGTTATTTTGGTTGGCTTGGCCTTTGGCTGAGCCTTTGAGTTGGTGAAAAGTCAAACATCTTTTATAGAGCGCCATAAGTGTGAGCTCCCCTGTCCGACTTTTGCTCTTTTCTTTTATGGAAGAAATGCGTGTTAGATGTTGTCATTTCACAGGTATACTTTATTTTTAGGCTTTGTGGGGATGCTGGCATCTTTGAGACAAGAAAAGTGTACATGATGACAATAAAAAAAGAAATAACGCTACTGAATGAACTTATTTCTTCAATATGACAGATGATGCTTGAAAAATATACAGTTGTAAGAAGCAAAGGAAACAAGAGAAGCTTTTTACAAAACAAGGTTCATGCAGCATTTTCACTTTGCACTCATCAAACACACATTCACAGATGACTACATGAATACATGACTTTATGTGTGTACAGGTCTAGTGTTTTTTTTTTTGTATTCTTTTGACAGAGGCACAGGTACTGACATAGGTCTGAGATGCTAAGAGAGAGAGAGGTTAGGCAAGGGAATGCATTATGCCAGAGAGTGTCCTCACAAAGATATAAGTACCAGTATGTGTATGTGTGTGTGTGTGTTTTGTCCTTTGATGCCTTTTGATGTATCAACATTCTACAGTCTGATGTCAGAGGCTGCAGTAAGTGGACACACAGCCAGAGACAAGTTCAGAAGTCAAACAGGAGCAGAAACAGTTGGACTGGACAGGACTTGCTCATGATTTAGGAAGAAAGAAGCACTCAGATATTTCTGCACAATTATTGACAAGGAAGGAGGAGCTACTGCTGTTATAAGGACAAGAGGAAACCACAGGAAAGTCCAGATCAGCTTCAAGGTTTTCAGTAAGTCAATACATGTTAGTAGTTCATGTCAGTGTTTAGTTCATTTAGTGAAATGTTTTGAAAAGTGTCCCACGTGGGCCTTTTGCTTGACTAGTGGCATTTCACACAGTGTTCCTTTGTTTTTGGCAGAGCAGTGGACACACAGCCAGAGACAAGTTCAGAAGTCAAACAGGAGCAGAAACAGTTGGACTGGACAGGACTTGCTCATGATTTAGGAAGAAAGAAGCACCTCAGATATTTCTGCACAATTATTGACAAGGAAGGGAGGAGCTACTGCTGTTACAAGGACAAGAGGAAACCACAGGAAAGTCCAGATCAGCTTCAAGGTTTTCTTGTAAGTCAATACATGTTAGTAGTTCATGTCAGTGTTTAGTCTATTTAGTGAAATGTTTTGAAAAGTGTCCCACGTGGGCCTTTTGCTTGACTAGTGGCATTTCACACAGTGTTCCTTTTTGTTTTTGGCAGAGCAGTGGACACACAGCCAGAGACAAGTTCTGTAGTCAAACAGGAGCAGAAACAGTTGGACTGGACAGGACTTGCTCATGATTTAGGGAAGAAAGAAGCACTCAGATATTTCTGCACAATTATTGACAAGGAAGGGAGGAGCTACTGCTGTTACAAGGACAAGAGGAAACCCACAGGAAAGTCCAGATCAGCTTCAAGGTTTTCAGTAAGTCAATACATGTTAGTAGTTCATGTCAGTGTTTAGTTCATTTAGTGAAATGTTTTGAAAGTGTCCCACGTGGGCCTTTTTGCTTTTTGTTTGGGAGAGTGCATGATGGGTAACCAACAAAGGGCGTTTGGGTTTAAACCCGCAGCCTATTTGCAGTGTTTGTTTTTCAGCCATAAATGTAAATACAAGGGGGAGCTGATGCTCAAGGCATGAAATGGGATTATGATTGTAAGGACGCAGCCAGAGGCGTTCCCGTGACCACCCCCCGGGCCTTTCCAACTGCAACCATACTTACCTGGGGGGGAGATACCATGATCAAAAATGGTTCACCGGGGTGAGGTCAGCCATTGCACTGGGCCCCCCTGCTAATTCCCAAAGGGGAATCTCACTGCAAAATTTGGTGTGGGGATCTAAAGGCCCCCTGTTCAAGGCAGAAGAAAACAAAATGTCGGAATCCCCAGGGCTAACCTGTTGAAGGCTTCCTTTTTGTGAAGGGTTTTTTTTTTGGGATTTAAATGTCAGTTTTTGCATTTCCACAGAGCGGCAGTGTTGTTTCAGAAGTTTCGACGCTAAGAGTGGGGGGTTTAGTCATGACACCCCTGTTCCCATTAAATTTGGGGGAAGGGGGGGTTTTTCCAAAAAAATGAAGTGGGGAGCTCCCTGTCCTTTTTCTGCTTGTTTGTAAGAAATGTGCTAGATGTTGTTCTAGTATGTTTTTTTTAGGCTTTGGTGGAAAAAAATGATTTGGGAAGTTTTTTTTTGGCCTTTTCCGTATGGGGGGTTTTAAAGGGGAAAAGTCAACATCTTTAAGGGCGGGGAAAAAACAAAAGGATGGGCGGAGGCAAGGGCGAAGATATGGGTTTACAAGGGGACACCGCGACAAGGACGGTTGTACCAAGAGCTTGATTTGACGCAAACGCTTGGGGCCTCATCGCTTGGGCCTTTGGCAAGATCGTAGTATTGTTTTATCATTTTAAATTCTGTTTGCCCCATATGGGGATCGAAAACCCTTTTTTGGGAGGGGGAAATAAAAAGGAGCTTGTTCCTTACCCATGACGACCGGCATTGCACCAAAGGCATTTCTTGTTTTTAGAAAATCGCCTGCCATCCGTGTTTAGTTAGGAGTCAAACTTTTATGTGGCTGGGGAAAAGGGCCCCCTTTTACAAGTGAATTGTGCACAACCAGTGAGTTGATTTACTGATATCACCCAGGAACCCCCCCCCAACAAAGGGGACTTTAACGATATTTGGGCGGGGCTTGAAGACGCCGATGGTTTCCCCGACTTTTTAGTTCCATTAAAAAACCGGCCTGATTTTTGGGTGGGGGTGGGGGGGAATGGAGGGGGGGTTGGGGTTTCAGGCAAAAAAGGGGAGGGACCAGGGGGGGTAGCTGGGACAACTAGGGTCCTAGCTGCCCCTGGGCAGGCCCTTTCTCTTTTTTTCTTATAACGCCCGTCTTTCGCTTTTACAAAGACTTCCCGGGGAGGAAACCAAGAGTTGAAGTTTTTTTTGGTTTGGGTTGGCCTTTGGGTGAGCCTTTGAGTGGTGAAAAGTCAAAAATCTTTATAGAGCCCAAAAAGGGGAGCCCTGTCCCATTTGTTTTCTTTTTGGGAAAAAAGGAAGTGTTTCATTTCGCTGGTATATTTTATTTTAGGCTTTGTGGGGGTTGGGACTTTGAGACAAGAAAAAGGGAAAATGAAATAAAAAAAAAAATAAGTACTGAATGAACTTTTTCTTCAATATGACAGATGATGCTTGAAAAATATACAGGGAAAAAAGGAAAAAGAGAAGCTTTTAAAAACAAGGTTTATGGGATTTTTACTTTTACCCCTCAAACACACATTCAAGATGACTACATGAATACAAAATTTTGTAAGGTTTTTTTTTTTTTGCTTTTACAGAGGGGGTACGACATAGGGGGCTGAGATGCTAAAAAAGAGAGAGGTTAGGGGGAAGGGGAAAGCATTTAAGGGGTGTCCTACAAAGAATTAATACCAAGTGTGAGGGGGTGTGTGTGTGTTTGTCCTTGATGCCTTTGATGATCAACATTCTACAGTCTGATGCGAGGTGCATGGAACACAGCCAGGCAAGTTAGAAGTCAAAAAGGAGCAGAAACAGTTTGGGGGACAGGACTTGCTCAGATTTAGGAAGAAAGAAGCACCGATATTTCTGCCAAATTAAAGGAAGGGAGGAGCTATCGTTAAAGGAAAAAAAGGAAAACCCCAGGGAAAATCCAGATAGTTTTGGTTTTGTGTAACCCTGGGGTTTTTTTGGGGGAGGGGTTTGGGTTTGAGTTTAAAACATTTTTAAAAAGGGGGGTTTTTATTGCATTTCCCAAAAATTTTGGGGGGCCCCCGGGTTTTAACTTGCCACTTTGGGGGGAAAAAGGCCCTTTGGCTTAAATTTAGGTCTTTGGGGAAAAAGGGTTTTTTTTTTCCCCCCTTGGGTGGGAAAAAAAATTTTTATGGGGCCGCGGGGTTGGGGGGGAAAAATTTTCGTTTTTTTTTCCGAAACCCCATTTTGGGAAAATTTTTTCCCCAAAAAATTCTTCTTTTTGCTTGGTAAAAAAGGGTTGTTTTTCAAACCTTTCCCCGGGGTTAAATTTGGCCCGAAACCCCTTTTTAGGTTAAAAGGGGCCTTAAAAAAATGATTTTACGTGTGGGGGGCTTTTTGGGAAAAATTGTTTGCCCCAAAGGGAGGCAAGGGGTGGGGAAAAAAAAAATTTTTTGGAAAGGGGTTGTTTCTTTCCCCCTGGGTTTGGGGGTTTTAAACCCTAAAACCCGGAGGAAAAAACCCAAAAAGGGGTGGGGGGGGCGGGGGGTTGGTTTTGGTCAAAAGGCCCCAATAGGTTTCCGGGCTTTTTTGGGAAACCTTGCCTTTTTTTTGGAAAAATTTTTTTAACCGGAAATTTTTGGGGGTTTAGAAAAAAAAATTTTTAAAGGTGGGGTTCTTTTTCCCAATTTGTTTTTTTGGGGGAAAAACGGTGGCCCGGGTTTTAAAAAAGTTCTTTGGAAAAAGAAAAAAATTTTAAAAAAAACCTTCGAAAAAAACCCCTTTAAATTTTTTTTTTAAAAAAGGAAAAAAGGGTTTTTTTTTTTTTTTTAAACCAAAACACCCCGGGAAGAAAGAAAATTGGGGGGGGTGGGGAATTTTCCAAAAATTAACTTGTAGGGGTTTTTGGTGGGGGGGGGAAAAAAATTTAATTTGTGGGTGGGGGCCGCCGGGGTTAAAAAAACCCAGGGCGAAAAAAACCGGATAAAGGGAAAAAAGGGCTTTTTTTTCCTTTTGGGAAAAAAAATTTGAAAAAAAAGGGGGCCTTTGCTCCGGGGAAAAAAAAGGGGTTTACCCCCGGGGTTTCTTTAAAAAATTTTTTTAAAAAATGGGTTTTGTTATATGTTTTTGGAAATGTCGGGGAAAGGGGCATTTAACGGGTTTCGGCAAAAAAAAGGAAAATTTTTTTCAAAAAAAATTTTAAAAAAGGGGTAGAAGGAAAAGGACTTTTTAAAAAAAAGGGGGGAAAAACCTTCCCCGGGGAAAAAACGGAAAATTTAAAATTTTCCCAGGGGTGGGGGTTTTTTTTGGGTTTTTTGGAAAAGGGGCACCCCCGGAAGGGGGGGGAAAACCCTTTTTGGGGAAAAGATTAAAAAAAGGGGGGCCCTTTTAGGTTTTTTGTTTCCCTATTTGATTAAGGGGGCCAAAGGCACAAAGGGAAATTTGGGGCCCCGGGGAAACCGGGGAAATTTTTTTTTAAAATCCCCCGAATAAACCCAAATTCCCGGGGGAAAAGATGTTTGGCGGGCCCCCGGGTGTTGTTTTTTAAAAAATTTATTTGTTTTTTCTTTTTTGGGGGCTTTTAAAAAATTTTTGAAGTTTTTTTTTTGATTCTTTGACAGAGGCACAGGTTGAAAAGGTCTGAGATGAAAAAGAGAGAGAGGTTAGGGAGTTTCCCCATTTGCCAGAGATCCTAAAAGTTAAAAACCCGTATTGGGATTTTTTTTTGCCCGATGCCTTTGAGACAAAAAGTCTGATGCAATAGGTGGACACACAGCCAGAGACAATTCAGAAGAAAAGGACAGAAACTTTTGAAAACAGGTTCTCAGATTTAGGAAAAAAAATCAGATTTTTTCTGACAATTATTGGGGAAGGAGGGTATTCTTTACAAGGAAAAGAGGAAACCACAGGAAAGCCAGGAAGCTCCGGGTTTTCAAAGAATATTTGGGTACAGTATGTTTAGTTTTTGTTGTTTTTGCCCCCGGGGCCTTTTTTGTATGGCCCCATGCCCTTTTTTTTGGCGAGAGTGACACACAGCCAGAGACAAGTTCAGAAGTCAAACAGGAGCAGAAACAGTTACTGGGGACTTGTCATGATTTGGGGAAAAAAGACACCAGATATTTCGCCAATTGCAAGGGAAAGGGGAGGAGCTACTCTTTAAAGGACAAGGGGAAAACCCAAAGGAAAGTCCAGATCAGCTTAAGGTTTTCAGTAAGTAAAACATGTTAGTAGTTCATGCCGTTTAGTTATTTAGTGAAATGTTTTAAAAGTGCCCCCGGGTTTTTGCTTGACTAGTGGTTTTCAAATTTTCCGT